>CADCXT010003556.1:0-57500 GCA_902806775.1 Microtus agrestis
AAATGTTCAAAATGTACAGAAAATGTAAAAAAATGTACAAAATGAACAAAATATGTGCAAAATGTACAGAAAATGTACAAACTGTACACAAATTGTACAAAATGTTCAAAAAATGTACAAAATGTACAAAATTGTACAAAATGTAGAAAAAATGTAAAAAATGTACAAAAAATATACAAAATGTGGAAAAAATTTACAAAATGTAGAAAAAATGTACAAAATATACACAATGTACACAAAATGTACAAAAAATTGTATAAAATGTACACAATGTGCACAAAATATAAACTAAATGTACACAAAATGTACAAAAAATGAACAAAATGCACAAAATGTACACAAAACATATACAAAATGTACAAAAAATGTACAAAATGTATAAAAAATGAATAAATAATGTACAACATATACAAAAAATGAACACAAATTGTCAAAAATGTACAAAATGTACACGATGTGCACAAAATGTACACAAAATGTAGAAAAAATGTACAAAATGTACAAAAATGTACACAAAAGGTAGAAAATGTAAAAAAATGTACAAAAGGTACACAATATACAAAAAATGTACAAAATGTACAGAAAATGTACAAAATGTTGAAAAAATGTACAACATGTACACAATGTACACAAAATGTACAAAAATGTACAAAATGTAGAAAAAATTACAAAATGTACACAAAATGTACAAATATACAAAAATGTACACAATTGTACAAAAATTGTACAAAATATACACAATGTGCACATAATAAACACTAAATGTACACAAAACATACAAAATGTACAAAAAATGATCAAAATGTACACAAAATATATACAAAATGTATAAAAAATATACAAAATGTACATAATGTACTCAAAATGTACAAAATGTACAAAAATGTACAAAATGTCTAAAATATAGTGTATAAAATGTAAACAATGTAAAAAATGTAGAATATGTACACATTGTACAAAATGTATACAATGTACAGTGTCCAAAATATATGGTGTACAAAAGGTACACAATGTACACAGTGTACACAATGTATACAATGTGCAAAGAGTACAAAATATGGAGTGTACAAGATGTACACAATGTACACAGTGTACACAATGTACACAAAATGTACACAATGGACACAAAATGTACACAGTGTACACGATGAACTAAAAGTGTACACAATATACACAGTGTACAAAATGTACACAAAATGTACACAATCTACACAAAATATACGCAAAATGGACATAAAATGTACACAAAATGTACAGAATTCACACAAAATGCAAAAAATGTACATAGTGGGCAAAATGTACACAATGTACACAATAGACACACAATGGACACAGTGGACACAATGGACAAAAGTGTAAACAATGTACACAGTGTACAAAATGTACAGTGTACAAAATGTACACAATGTACACAGTGTACACAATGTCAAAAAAGTGTACACTATGTACACAGTGTACAAAATGTGCACAATGCACACAAAATGGAAACAAAGTACACAAAATGTACACAATGTACAGAAAATGCACACAAAATGCACACAAAATGTACACAGAATGTACAAAAAGGACACAATGTACACAAAATGTACAAAAAATTTAGAAAAATGTACAAAAATGTACAAAATGTACAAAAAATGTCCAAAATGTACACAAGGTCCACAAACATATAAAAAATGTACAAAAAAATAAACAAAAAATGTTCAAAATGTACAGAAAATGTAAAAAAATGTACAAAATGAACAAAATATGTGCAAAATGTACAGAAAATGTACAAACTGTACACAAATTGTACAAAATGTTCAAAAAATGTACAAAATGTACAAAATTGTACAAAATGTAGAAAAAATGTACAAAATGCACAAAAAATATACAAAATGTGGAAAAAATTTACAAAATGTAGAAAAAATGTACAAAATATACACAATGTACACAAAATGTACAAAAAATTGTATAAAATGTACACAATGTGCACAAAATATAAACTAAATGTACACAAAATGTACAAAAAATGAACAAAATGCACAAAATGTACACAAAACATATACAAAATGTACAAAAAATGTACAAAATGTATAAAAAATGAATAAATAATGTACAACATATACAAAAAATGAACACAAATTGTCAAAAATGTACAAAATGTACACGATGTGCACAAAATGTACACAAAATGTAGAAAAAATGTACAAATTGTACACAATGTACACTAAATGTACAAAATGTACAAAAAATGTACAAAATGTACAAAAACGTACACAAAAGGTAGAAAATGTAAAAAAATGTACAAAAGGTACACAATGTACACAAAAAATGTACAAAATGTACAGAAAATGTACAAAATGTTGAAAAAATGTACAACATGTACACAATGTACACAAAATGTACAAAAAATGTACAAAATGTAGAAAAAAATTACAAAATGTACACAAAATGTACAAATATACAAAAATGTACACAATTGTACAAAAATTGTACAAAATATACACAATGTGCACATAATAAACACTAAATGTACACAAAACATACAAAATGTACAAAAAATGATCAAAATGTACACAAAATATATACAAAATGTATAAAAAATATACAAAATGTACATAATGTACTCAAAATGTACAAAATGTACAAAAATGTACAAAATGTCTAAAATATAGTGTATAAAATGTAAACAATGTAAAAAATGTAGAATATGTACACATTGTACAAAATGTATACAATGCACAGTGTCCAAAATATATGGTGTACAAAAAGGTACACAATGTACACAGTGTAAACAATGTATACAATGTGCAAAGAGTACAAAATATGGAGTGTACAAGATGTACACAGTGTACACACAATGTACACAAAATGTACACAATGGACACAAAATGTACACAGTGTACACGATGAACTAAAAGTGTACACAATATACACAGTGTACAAAATGTACACAAAATGTACACAATCTACACAATATATATGCAAAATGGACATAAAATGTACACAAAATGTACAGAATTCACACAAAATGCAAAAAAATGTACATAGTGGGCAAAATGTACACAATGTACACAATAGACACACAATGGACACAGTGGACACAATGGACAAAAGTGTAAACAATGTACACAGTGTACAAAATGTACAGTGTACAAAATGTACACAATGTACACAGTGTACACAATGTCAAAAAAGTGTACACTATGTACACAGTGTACAAAATGTGCACAATGCACACAAAATGGAAACAAAGTACACAAAATGTACACAATGTACAGAAAATGCACACAAAATGCACACAAAATGTACACAGAATGTACAAAAAGGACACAATGTACACAAAATGTACAAAAAATTTAGAAAAATGTACAAAAATGTACAAAATGTACAAAAAATGTCCAAAATGTACACAAGGTCCACAAACATATAAAAAAGTTACAAAAAAATAAACAAAAAATGTTCAAAATGTACAGAAAATGTAAAAAAATGTACAAAATGAACAAAATATGTGCAAAATGTACAGAAAATGTACAAACTGTACACAAATTGTACAAAATGTTCAAAAAAATGTACAAAATGTACAAAATTGTACAAAATGTAGAAAAAATGTACAAAATGCACAAAAAATATACAAAATGTGGAAAAAATTTACAAAATGTAGAAAAAATGTACAAAATATACACAATGTACACAAAATGTACAAAAAATTGTATAAAATGTACACAATGTGCACAAAATATAAACTAAATGTACATGTACAAAATGTACAAAAAATGAACAAAATGCACAAAATGTACACAAAACATATACAAAATGTACAAAAAATGTACAAAATGTATAAAAAATGAATAAATAATGTACAACATATACAAAAAATGAACACAAATTGTCAAAAATGTACAAAATGTACACGATGTGCACAAAATGTACACAAAATGTAGAAAAAATGTACAAATTGTACACAATGTACACTAAATGTACAAAATGTACAAAAAATGTACAAAATGTACAAAAACGTACACAAAAGGTAGAAAATGTAAAAAAATGTACAAAAGGTACACAATATACAAAAAATGTACAAAATGTACAGAAAATGTACAAAATGTTGAAAAAATGTACAACATGTACACAATGTACACAAAATGTACAAAAAATGTACAAAATGTAGAAAAAAATTACAAAATGTACACAAAATGTACAAATATACAAAAATGTACACAATTGTACAAAAATTGTACAAAATATACACAATGTGCACATAATAAACACTAAATGTACACAAAACATACAAAATGTACAAAAAATGATCAAAATGTACACAAAATATATACAAAATGTATAAAAAATATACAAAATGTACATAATGTACTCAAAATGTACAAAATGTACAAAAATGTACAAAATGTCTAAAATATAGTGTATAAAATGTAAACAATGTAAAAAATGTAGAATATGTACACATTGTACAAAATGTATACAATGCACAGTGTCCAAAATATATGGTGTACAAAAGGTACACAATGTACACAGTGTAAACAATGTATACAATGTGCAAAGAGTACAAAATATGGAGTGTACAAGATGTACACAGTGTACACAATGTACACAAAATGTACACAATGGACACAAAATGTACACAGTGTACACGATGAACTAAAAGTGTACACAATATACACAGTGTACAAAATGTACACAAAATGTACACAATCTACACAATATATATGCAAAATGGACATAAAATGTACACAAAATGTACAGAATTCACACAAAATGCAAAAAATGTACATAGTGGGCAAAATGTACACAATGTACACAATAGACACACAATGGACACAGTGGACACAATGGACAAAAGTGTAAACAATGTACACAGTGTACAAAATGTACAGTGTACAAAATGTACACAATGTACACAGTGTACACAATGTCAAAAAAAGTGTACACTATGTACACAGTGTACAAAATGTGCACAATGCACACAAAATGGAAACAAAGTACACAAAATGTACACAATGTACAGAAAATGCACACAAAATGCACACAAAATGTACACAGAATGTACAAAAAGGACACAATGTACACAAAATGTACAAAAAATTTAGAAAAATGTACAAAAATGTACAAAATGTACAAAAAATGTCCAAAATGTACACAAGGTCCACAAACATATAAAAAATGTACAAAAAAATAAACAAAAAATGTTCAAAATGTACAGAAAATGTAAAAAAATGTACAAAATGAACAAAATATGTGCAAAATGTACAGAAAATGTACAAACTGTACACAAATTGTACAAAATGTTCAAAAAATGTACAAAATGTACAAAATTGTACAAAATGTAGAAAAAATGTACAAAATGCACAAAAAATATACAAAATGTGGAAAAAATTTACAAAATGTAGAAAAAATGTACAAAATATACACAATGTACACAAAATGTACAAAAAATTGTATAAAATGTACACAATGTGCACAAAATATAAACTAAATGTACACAAAATGTACAAAAAATGAACAAAATGCACAAAATGTACACAAAACATATACAAAATGTACAAAAAAATGTACAAAATGTATAAAAAATGAATAAATAATGTACAACATATACAAAAAATGAACACAAATTGTCAAAAATGTACAAAATGTACACGATGTGCACAAAATGTACACAAAATGTAGAAAAAATGTACAAATTGTACACAATGTACACTAAATGTACAAAATGTACAAAAAATGTACAAAATGTACAAAAACGTACACAAAAGGTAGAAAATGTAAAAAAATGTGCAAAAGGTACACAATATACAAAAAATGTACAAAATGTACAGTAAATGTACAAAATGTTGAAAAAATGTACAACATGTACACAATGTACACAAAATGTACAAAAAATGTACAAAATGTAGAAAAAAATTACAAAATGTACACAAAATGTACAAATATACAAAAATGTACACAATTGTACAAAAATTGTACAAAATATACACAATGTGCACATAATAAACACTAAATGTACACAAAACATACAAAATGTACAAAAAATGATCAAAATGTACACAAAATATATACAAAATGTATAAAAAATATACAAAATGTACATAATGTACTCAAAATGTACAAAATGTACAAAAATGTACAAAATGTCTAAAATATAGTGTATAAAATGTAAACAATGTAAAAAATGTAGAATATGTACACATTGTACAAAATGTATACAATGCACAGTGTCCAAAATATATGGTGTACAAAAGGTACACAATGTACACAGTGTAAACAATGTATACAATGTGCAAAGAGTACAAAATATGGAGTGTACAAGATGTACACAGTGTACACAATGTACACAAAATGTACACAATGGACACAAAATGTACACAGTGTACACGATGAACTAAAAGTGTACACAATATACACAGTGTACAAAATGTACACAAAATGTACACAATCTACACAATATATATGCAAAATGGACATAAAATGTACACAAAATGTACAGAATTCACACAAAATGCAAAAAATGTACATAGTGGGCAAAATGTACACAATGTACACAATAGACACACAATGGACACAGTGGACACAATGGACAAAAGTGTAAACAATGTACACAGTGTACAAAATGTACAGTGTACAAAATGTACACAATGTACACAGTGTACACAATGTCAAAAAAGTGTACACTATGTACACAGTGTACAAAATGTGCACAATGCACACAAAATGGAAACAAAGTACACAAAATGTACACAATGTACAGAAAATGCACACAAAATGCACACAAAATGTACACAGAATGTAAAAAAAGGACACAATGTACACAAAATGTACAAAAAATTTAGAAAAATGTACAAAAATGTACAAAATGTACAAAAAATGTCCAAAATGTACACAAGGTCCACAAACATATAAAAAATGTACAAAAAAATAAACAAAAAATGTTCAAAATGTACAGAAAATGTAAAAAAATGTACAAAATGAACAAAATATGTGCAAAATGTACAGAAAATGTACAAACTGTACACAAATTGTACAAAATGTTCAAAAAATGTACAAAATGTACAAAATTGTACAAAATGTAGAAAAAATGTACAAAATGCACAAAAAATATACAAAATGTGGAAAAAATTTACAAAATGTAGAAAAAATGTACAAAATATACACAATGTACACAAAATGTACAAAAAATTGTATAAAATGTACACAATGTGCACAAAATATAAACTAAATGTACACAAAATGTACAAAATATACAAAAAATGAACAAAATGCACAAAATGTACACAAAACATATACAAAATGTACAAAAAATGTACAAAATGTATAAAAAATGAATAAATAATGTACAACATATACAAAAAATGAACACAAATTGTCAAAAATGTACAAAATGTACACGATGTGCACAAAATGTACACAAAATGTAGAAAAAATGTACAAATTGTACACAATGTACACTAAATGTACAAAATGTACAAAAAATGTACAAAATGTACAAAAACGTACACAAAAGGTAGAAAATGTAAAAAAATGTACAAAAGGTACACAATATACAAAAAATGTACAAAATGTACAGAAAATGTACAAAATGTTGAAAAAATGTACAACATGTACACAATGTACACAAAATGTACAAAAAATGTACAAAATGTAGAAAAAAATTACAAAATGTACACAAAATGTACAAATATACAAAAATGTACACAATTGTACAAAAATTGTACAAAATATACACAATGTGCACATAATAAACACTAAATGTACACAAAACATACAAAATGTACAAAAAATGATCAAAATGTACACAAAATATATACAAAATGTATAAAAAATATACAAAATGTACATAATGTACTCAAAATGTACAAAATGTACAAAAATGTACAAAATGTCTAAAATATAGTGTATAAAATGTAAACAATGTAAAAAATGTAGAATATGTACACATTGTACAAAATGTATACAATGCACAGTGTCCAAAATATATGGTGTACAAAAGGTACACAATGTACACAGTGTAAACAATGTATACAATGTGCAAAGAGTACAAAATATGGAGTGTACAAGATGTACACAGTGTACACAATGTACACAAAATGTACACAATGGACACAAAATGTACACAGTGTACACGATGAACTAAAAGTGTACACAATATACACAGTGTACAAAATGTACACAAAATGTACACAATCTACACAATATATATGCAAAATGGACATAAAATGTACACAAAATGTACAGAATTCACACAAAATGCAAAAAATGTACATAGTGGGCAAAATGTACACAATGTACACAATAGACACACAATGGACACAGTGGACACAATGGACAAAAGTGTAAACAATGTACACAGTGTACAAAATGTACAGTGTACAAAATGTACACAATGTACACAGTGTACACAATGTCAAAAAAGTGTACACTATGTACACAGTGTACAAAATGTGCACAATGCACACAAAATGGAAACAAAGTACACAAAATGTACACAATGTACAGAAAATGCACACAAAATGCACACAAAATGTACACAGAATGTACAAAAAGGACACAATGTACACAAAATGTACAAAAAATTTAGAAAAATGTACAAAAATGTACAAAATGTACAAAAAATGTCCAAAATGTACACAAGGTCCACAAACATATAAAAAATGTACAAAAAAATAAACAAAAAATGTTCAAAATGTACAGAAAATGTAAAAAAATGTACAAAATGAACAAAATATGTGCAAAATGTACAGAAAATGTACAAACTGTACACAAATTGTACAAAATGTTCAAAAAATGTACAAAATGTACAAAATTGTACAAAATGTAGAAAAAATGTAAAAAATGTACAAAAAATATACAAAATGTGGAAAAAATTTACAAAATGTAGAAAAAATGTACAAAATATACACAATGTACACAAAATGTACAAAAAATTGTATAAAATGTACACAATGTGTACAAAATATAAACTAAATGTGCACAAAATGTACAAAATATACAAAAAATGAACAAAATGCACAAAATGTACACAAAACATATACAAAATGTACAAAAAATGTACAAAATGTATAAAAAATGAATAAATAATGTACAACATATACAAAAAATGAACACAAATTGTCAAAAATGTACAAAATGTACACGATGTGCACAAAATGTACACAAAATGTAGAAAAAATGTACAAATTGTACACAATGTACACTAAATGTACAAAATGTACAAAAAATGTACAAAAATGTACAAAATGTACAAAAACGTACACACAAAAGGTAGAAAATGTAAAAAAATGTACAAAAGGTACACAATATACAAAAAATGTACAAAATGTACACAAAATGTACAAAATGTTGAAAAAATGTACAAAATGTACACAATGTACACAAAATGTACAAAATGTACAAAAATGTACAAAATGTAGAAAAAATTACAAAATGTACACAAAATGTACAAATATACAAAAATGTACACAATTGTACAAAAATTGTACAAAATATACACAATGTGCACATAATAAACACTAAATGTACACAAAACATACAAAATGTACAAAAAATGATCAAAATGTACACAAAATATATACAAAATGTATAAAAAATATACAAAATGTACATAATGTACTCAAAATGTACAAAATGTACAAAAATGTACAAAATGTCTAAAATATAGTGTATAAAATGTAAACAATGTAAAAAATGTAGAATATGTACACATTGTACAAAATGTATACAATGCACAGTGTCCAAAATATATGGTGTACAAAAGGTACACAATGTACACAGTGTAAACAATGTATACAATGTGCAAAGAGTACAAAAAATGAAGATGTACAAGATGTACACAGTGTACACAATGTACACAAAATGTACACAATGGACACAAAATGTACACAGTGTACACGATGAACTAAAAGTGTACACAATATACACAGTGTACAAAATGTACACAAAATGTACACAATCTACACAATATATATGCAAAATGGACATAAAATGTACACAAAATGTACAGAATTCACACAAAATGCAAAAAATGTACATAGTGGGCAAAATGTACACAATGTACACAATAGACACACAATGGACACAGTGGACACAATGGACAAAAGTGTAAACAATGTACACAGTGTACAAAATGTACAGTGTACAAAATGTACACAATGTACACAGTGTACACAATGTCAAAAAGTGTACACTATGTACACAGTGTACAAAATGTGCACAATGCACACAAAATGGAAACAAAGTACACAAAATGTACACAATGTACAGAAAATGCACACAAAATGCACACAAAATGTACACAGAATGTACAAAAAGGACACAATGTACACAAAATGTACAAAAAATTTAGAAAAATGTACAAAAATGTACAAAATGTACAAAAAATGTCCAAAATGTACACAAGGTCCACAAACATAAAAAATGTACAAAAAAATAAACAAAAAATGTTCAAAATGTACAGAAAATGTAAAAAAATGTACAAAATGAACAAAATATGTGCAAAATGTACAGAAAATGTACAAACTGTACACAAATTGTACAAAATGTTCAAAAAATGTACAAAATGTACAAAATTGTACAAAATGTAGAAAAAATGTACAAAATGTACAAAAAATATACAAAATGTGGAAAAAATTTACAAAATGTAGAAAAAATGTACAAAATATACACAATGTACACAAAATGTACAAAAAATTGTATAAAATGTACACAATGTGCACAAAATATAAACTAAATGTACACAAAATGTACAAAAAATGAACAAAATGCACAAAATGTACACAAAACATATACAAAATGTACAAAAAATGTACAAAATGTATAAAAAATGAATAAATAATGTACAACATATACAAAAAATGAACACAAATTGTCAAAAATGTACAAAATGTACACGATGTGCACAAAATGTACACAAAATGTAGAAAAAATGTACAAATTGTACACAATGTACACTAAATGTACAAAATGTACAAAAAATGTACAAAATGTACAAAAACGTACACAAAAGGTAGAAAATGTAAAAAAATGTACAAAAGGTACACAATATACAAAAAATGTACAAAATGTACAAAAAATGTACAAAATGTTGAAAAAATGTACAACATGTACACAATGTACACAAAATGTACAAAAAATGTACAAAATGTAGAAAAAAATTACAAAATGTACACAAAATGTACAAATATACAAAAATGTACACAATTGTACAAAAATTGTACAAAATATACACAATGTGCACATAATAAACACTAAATGTACACAAAACATACAAAATGTACAAAAAATGATCAAAATGTACACAAAATATATACAAAATGTATAAAAAATATACAAAATGTACATAATGTACTCAAAATGTACAAAATGTACAAAAATGTACAAAATGTCTAAAATATAGTGTATAAAATGTAAACAATGTAAAAAATGTAGAATATGTACACATTGTACAAAATGTATACAATGCACAGTGTCCAAAATATATGGTGTACAAAAGGTACACAATGTACACAGTGTACACAATGTATACAATGTGCAAAGAGTACAAAATATGGAGTGTACAAGATGTACACAGTGTACACAATGTACACAAAATGTACACAATGGACACAAAATGTACACAGTGTACACGATGAACTAAAAGTGTACACAATATACACAGTGTACAAAATGTACACAAAATGTACACAATCTACACAATATATATGCAAAATGGACATAAAATGTACACAAAATGTACAGAATTCACACAAAATGCAAAAAATGTACATAGTGGGCAAAATGTACACAATGTACACAATAGACACACAATGGACACAGTGGACACAATGGACAAAAGTGTAAACAATGTACACAGTGTACAAAATGTACAGTGTACAAAATGTACACAATGTACACAGTGTACACAATGTCAAAAAAGTGTACACTTATGTACACAGTGTACAAAATGTGCACAATGCACACAAAATGGAAACAAAGTACACAAAATGTACACAATGTACAGAAAATGCACACAAAATGCACACAAAATGTACACAGAATGTACAAAAAGGACACAATGTACACAAAATGTACAAAAAATTTAGAAAAATGTACAAAAATGTACAAAATGTACAAAAAATGTCCAAAATGTACACAAGGTCCACAAACATATAAAAAATGTACAAAAAAATAAACAAAAAATGTTCAAAATGTACAGAAAATGTAAAAAAATGTACAAAATGAACAAAATATGTGCAAAATGTACAGAAAATGTACAAACTGTACACAAATTGTACAAAATGTTCAAAAAATGTACAAAATGTACAAAATTGTACAAAATGTAGAAAAAATGTACAAAATGCACACAAAAATATACAAAATGTGGAAAAAATTTACAAAATGTAGAAAAAATGTACAAAATATACACAATGTACACAAAATGTACTGTAAAAAATTGTATAAAATGTACACAATGTGCACAAAATATAAACTAAATGTACACAAAATGTACAAATTAAAAATGAACAAAATGCACAAAATGTACACAAAACATATACAAAATGTACAAAAAATGTACAAAATGTATAAAAAATGAATAAATAATGTACAACATATACAAAAAATGAACACAAATTGTCAAAAATGTACAAAATGTACACGATGTGCACAAAATGTACACAAAATGTAGAAAAAATGTACAAATTGTACACAATGTACACTAAATGTACAAAATGTACAAAAAATGTACAAAATGTACAAAAACGTACACAAAAGGTAGAAAATGTAAAAAAATGTACAAAAGGTACACAATATACAAAAAATGTACAAAATGTACAGAAAATGTACAAAATGTTGAAAAAATGTACAACATGTACACAATGTACACAAAATGTACAAAAAATGTACAAAATGTAGAAAAAAATTACAAAATGTACACAAAATGTACAAATATACAAAAATGTACACAATTGTACAAAAATTGTACAAAATATACACAATGTGCACATAATAAACACTAAATGTACACAAAACATACAAAATGTACAAAAAATGATCAAAATGTACACAAAATATATACAAAATGTATAAAAAATATACAAAATGTACATAATGTACTCAAAATGTACAAAATGTACAAAAATGTACAAAATGTCTAAAATATAGTGTATAAAATGTAAACAATGTAAAAAATGTAGAATATGTACACATTGTACAAAATGTATACAATGTACAGTGTCCAAAATATATGGTGTACAAAAGGTACACAATGTACACAGTGTACACAATGTATACAATGTGCAAAGAGTACAAAATATGGAGTGTACAAGATGTACACAATGTACACAGTGTACACAATGTACACAAAATGTACACAATGGACACAAAATGTACACAGTGTACACTATGAACTAAAAGTGTACACAATATACACAGTGTACAAAATGTACACAAAATGTACACAATCTACACAAAATATACGCAAAATGGAAATAAAATGTACACAAAATGTACAGAATTCACACAAAATGCAAAAAATGTACATAGTGGGCAAAATGTACACAATGTACACAATAGACACACAATGGACACAGTGGACACAATGGACAAAAGTGTAAACAATGTACACAGTGTACAAAATGTACAGTGTACAAAATGTACACAATGTACACAGTGTACACAATGTCAAAAAAGTGTACACTATGTACACAGTGTACAAAATGTGCACAATGCACACAAAATGGAAACAAAGTACACAAAATGTACACAATGTACAGAAAATGCACACAAAATGCACACAAAATGTACACAGAATGTACAAAAAGGACACAATGTACACAAAATGTACAAAAAATTTAGAAAAATGTACAAAAATGTACAAAATGTACAAAAAATGTCCAAAATGTACACAAGGTCCACAAACATATAAAAAATGTACAAAAAAATAAACAAAAAATGTTCAAAATGTACAGAAAATGTAAAAAAATGTACAAAATGAACAAAATATGTGCAAAATGTACAGAAAATGTACAAACTGTACACAAATTGTACAAAATGTTCAAAAAATGTACAAAATGTACAAAATTGTACAAAATGTAGAAAAAATGTACAAAATGCACACAAAAATATACAAAATGTGGAAAAAATTTACAAAATGTAGAAAAAATGTACAAAATATACACAATGTACACAAAATGTACAAAAAATTGTATAAAATGTACACAATGTGCACAAAATATAAACTAAATGTACACAAAATGTACAAAAAATGAACAAAATGCACAAAATGTACACAAAACATATACAAAATGTGTAAAAAATGTACAAAATGTATAAAAAATGAATAAATAATGTACAACATATACAAAAAATGAACACAAATTGTCAAAAATGTACAAAATGTACACGATGTGCACAAAATGTACACAAAATGTAGAAAAAATGTACAAATTGTACACAATGTACACTAAATGTACAAAATGTACAAAAAATGTACAAAATGTACAAAAACGTACACAAAAGGTAGAAAATGTAAAAAAATGTACAAAAGGTACACAATATACAAAAAATGTACAAAATGTACAGAAAATGTACAAAATGTTGAAAAAATGTACAACATGTACACAATGTACACAAAATGTACAAAAAATGTACAAAATGTAGAAAAAATTACAAAATGTACACAAAATGTACAAATATACAAAAATGTACACAATTGTACAAAAATTGTACAAAATATACACAATGTGCACATAATAAACACTAAATGTACACAAAACATACAAAATGTACAAAAAATGATCAAAATGTACACAAAATATATACAAAATGTATAAAAATATACAAAATGTACATAATGTACTCAAAATGTACAAAATGTACAAAAATGTACAAAATGTCTAAAATATAGTGTATAAAATGTAAACAATGTAAAAAATGTAGAATATGTACACATTGTACAAAATGTATACAATGCACAGTGTCCAAAATATATGGTGTACAAAAGGTACACAATGTACACAGTGTACACAATGTATACAATGTGCAAAGAGTACAAAATATGGAGTGTACAAGATGTACACAGTGTACACAATGTACACAAAATGTACACAATGGACACAAAATGTACACAGTGTACACGATGAACTAAAAGTGTACACAATATACACAGTGTACAAAATGTACACAAAATGTACACAATCTACACAATATATATGCAAAATGGACATAAAATGTACACAAAATGTACAGAATTCACACAAAATGCAAAAAATGTACATAGTGGGCAAAATGTACACAATGTACACAATAGACACACAATGGACACAGTGGACACAATGGACAAAAGTGTAAACAATGTACACAGTGTACAAAATGTACAGTGTACAAAATGTACACAATGTACACAGTGTACACAATGTCAAAAAAGTGTACACTATGTACACAGTGTACAAAATGTGCACAATGCACACAAAATGGAAACAAAGTACACAAAATGTACACAATGTACAGAAAATGCACACAAAATGCACACAAAATGTACACAGAATGTACAAAAAGGACACAATGTACACAAAATGTACAAAAAATTTAGAAAAATGTACAAAAATGTACAAAATGTACAAAAAATGTCCAAAATGTACACAAGGTCCACAAACATATAAAAAATGTACAAAAAAATAAACAAAAAATGTTCAAAATGTACAGAAAATGTAAAAAAATGTACAAAATGAACAAAATATGTGCAAAATGTACAGAAAATGTACAAACTGTACACAAATTGTACAAAATGTTCAAAAAATGTACAAAATGTACAAAATTGTACAAAATGTAGAAAAAATGTACAAAATGTACAAAAAATATACAAAATGTGGAAAAAATTTACAAAATGTAGAAAAAATGTACAAAATATACACAATGTACACAAAATGTACA
Organism: Microtus agrestis; assembly: GCA_902806775.1. Taxonomy (NCBI): domain Eukaryota; kingdom Metazoa; phylum Chordata; class Mammalia; order Rodentia; family Cricetidae; genus Microtus; species Microtus agrestis. The sequence continues at coordinate 15,895 of CADCXT010003556.1, forward strand.
AAAAATTGTATAAAATGTACACAATGTGCACAAAATATAAACTAAATGTACACAAAATGTACAAAAAATGAACAAAATGCACAAAATGTACACAAAACATATACTAAATGTACAAAAAATGTACAAAATGTATAAAAAATGAATAAATAATGTACAACATATACAAAAAATGAACACAAATTGTCAAAAATGTACAAAATGTACACGATGTGCACAAAATGTACACAAAATGTAGAAAAAATGTACAAATTGTACACAATGTACACTAAATGTACAAAATGTACAAAAAATGTACAAAATGTACAAAAACGTACACAAAAGGTAGAAAATGTAAAAAAATGTACAAAAGGTACACAATATACAAAAAATGTACAAAATGTACAAAAAATGTACAAAATGTTGGAAAATGTACAACATGTACACAATGTACACAAAATGTACAAAATGTAGAAAAAATTACAAAATGTACACAAAATGTACAAATATACAAAAATGTACACAATTGTACAAAAATTGTACAAAATATACACAATGTGCACATAATAAACACTAAATGTACACAAAACATACAAAATGTACAAAAAATGATCAAAATGTACACAAAATATATACAAAATGTATAAAAAATATACAAAATGTACATAATGTACTCAAAATGTACAAAATGTACAAAAATGTACAAAATGTGCACAATATGCACAAAATGTACAAAAAATGTACATAATGTACACAAAATGATAAAAATGTACAAAAAATGTACAAAATGTACAAAAATTGTACAAACTGTACACAAAATGTACAAAAAAGTACACAAAATGTAAAAAATGAACAAAATATATGCAAAATGTACAAAAAATGTACAAACTCTATAAAAAATGAATAAATAATGTACAATTTATGCAAAAAATGAACACAAATTGTCAAAAATGTACAAAATGTACATGATGTGCCCTAAATGTACACAAAATGTAGAAAAATGTACAAATTGTACACAATGTACACTAAATGTACAAAATGTACAAAAAATGTACAAAATGTACAAAAACGTACACAAAAGGTAGAAAATGTAAAAAAATGTACAAAAGGTACACAATATACAAAAAATGTACAAAATATAAAAAAATGTACACAAAATTTAAAAAATAAACAAAAAATGTACAAAATGTATAAAAAATGTAGAAATATACACAGAAGTAAAAAAATGTACACAAAAATGTCCAAAATGTACATAAAATGTCCAAAATATACAAAAATGTTCAAAAAATATACAAAATGTACATAAAATGTTCAAAAAATGTACAAAATGTACACAAAATGTACCAAATGTGCAAAAAATGTCCAAAATGTACAAAAATGTTCCAAAAAGATACAAAATGTACACAAAATGTGCAAAAAATGTACAAAATGTACACAAAATGTACGAAATATACAAAAAATATACAAAATGTACAAAAATGTAGAAATGTACAAAAAAATCTATAAAAAATGTACAAAATGTACAAAATATAGTGTAGAAAATGTAAACAATGTACAAAATGTAGAATATGTACACATTGTACAAAATGTATACAATGTACAGTGTCCAAAATATATGGTGTACAAAAGGTACACAATGTACACAGTGTACACAATGTATACAATGTACAAATAGTACAAAATATTGAGTCTTTACAAATGTACAAAATGTACACAGTGTACACAATGTACACAAAATGTACACAATGTACACAGCTCACACTATGAACTAAAAGTGTACAAAATATACACAGTGTACAAAATGTACACAATCTACACAAAATATATGCAAAATGTACATAAAATGTAAACAAAATGTACAGAATTCACACAAAATGTAAAAAATGTACATAGTGGGCAAAATGTACACAATATACACAATAGACACACAATGGACACAGTGGACACAATGGACAAAAGAGTAAAGAATGTACACAGTGTACAAAATGTACACAATGTACACAGTGTACACAATATCAAAAAAGTGGACACTATGTACACAGTGTACAAAATGTGCACAATGCACACAAAATGGACACAAAGTACACAAAATGTACACAATGTACAGAAAATGCACACAAAATGCACACAAAATGTACACAGAATGTACAAAAAGTACACAATGTACACAAATTGTACAAAAAATTTACAAAAATGTACAAAATGTACAAAAATGTCCAAAATGTACACAATGTCCACAAACATATACAAAATGTACAAAAAATGAACAAAAAATGTTCAAAATGTACAAAAAATGTACAAAATGTACACAATGTACACAAAATATATACAAAATGTACAAAAAATGTACAAAATGTAAAAAAATGTACAAAATGTACACAAAATATACAAAATGTACAAAAAATCTACAAAATGTACACAATGTACACAAAACGTACAAAAGATATAAAAAATGTACTCAAATTGTACAAAAAAGTAGAAAATGTACACAATGTACACAAAATATACACAACATGTAGAAAAAATGTAGAAAACGTACAAAAAATGTACAAAATATAGACAAAAGGTACAAAATGTAAAAAAATGTAGAAAATGTACACAATATACAAAAAATGTACAAAATGTAGAATAAATGTACAAAATGTCCACAATATGCACAAAATGTACAAAAATGTACATAATGTACACAAAATGTTCAAAATGTACAAAAAATGTACAAAATGTACACAATGTACACAAAATATATACAAAATGTACAAAAAATGTACAAAATGTAAAAAAAATGTACAAAATGTACACAATGTACACAAAATGTACAAAATGAAGAAAAAATGTACAAAATGTGCACAATATGCACAAAATGTACAAAAAATGTACACAATATACAAAAAATATACAAAATGTAGAAAAAATGTAAAAAATGTGCACAAACTGTACAAAAAATGTACAAAATGTACACAAAATGTACAAAAAGGCACAAACTGTACACAAAATGTACAAAATGTACAAAAATGTCCAAAAGGTACAAAAATTGTACAAACTGTACACAAAATGTACATAAAATATACACAATATGTACAAAATCAACAAAATATGTGCAAAATGTACAAAAAATGTTCAAAATGTACAAAAAATGTACAAAATTTACAAAAATGTACAAAAAATGTCCAAAATGTACAAAAATTGTACAAACTGTACACAAAATGTACATAAAATCTACACAATATGTACAAAATGAACAAAATATGTGCAAAATGTACAAAAAATGTTCATAATATACACAAAATTTACAAAATTTGCAAAAAATGTACAAAATGTACACAAAAGGTCCAAAATGTACAAAAAATGTACAAAATATGTACAAAATGTACAAAAATGTACAAAATGTACACAAAATGTTCAAAATGTACAAAAAATGTACAAAATCTACACAAAAAGAACAAAATGTGCAAAAAATGTACAAAATGTACAAAAATGTCAAATAATGGACAAAATGTACACAAAAATGTACAAAAAATGTACAAAAAATGTACAAAATGTACACAAAATATCCGAAATGTACAAAAAATGTAGGAAATATACATAGAAGTAAAAAATGCACAAAATGTACACAAAAATGTCCAAAATGTACATAAAATGTCCAAAATGTACAAAAATGTTCAAAAAATATAAAAAAGGTACAAAATGTAAAAAATGTACATAAAATTCCAAAATGTACAAAAATGTTCAAAAAATATTCAAAATGTACAAAAAATGTACAAAAATATACAAAATGTACGCAAAATGTACGAAATATACAAAAAATATACAAAATGTACAAAAATGTAGAAATGTACAAAAAAATCTATAAAAAATGTACAAAATGTACAAAAAATGTACAAAATATAGTGTACAAAATGTAAACAATGTAAAAAATGTAGAATATGTACACATTGTACAAAATGTATACAATGTACAGTGTCCAAAATATATGGTGTACAAAAGGTACACAATGTACACAGTGTACACAATGTATACAATGTACAAAGAGTACAAAATATTGAGTGTACAAAATGTACACAATGTACACAAAATATATACAAAATGTACAAAAAATGTACAAAATGTAAAGAAAATGTACAAAATGTACAAAAAATGTCCAAAATGTACACAAGGTCCACAAATATATAAAAAATGTACAAAAAAATAAACAAAAAATGTTCAAAATGTACAGAAAATGTAAAAAAAAGGTACAAAATGAACAAAATATGTGCAAAATGTACAGAAAATGTACAAACTGTACACAAATTGTACAAAATGTTCAAAAAATGTACAAAATGTACAAAATTGTACAAAATGTAGAAAAAATGTACAAAAATGTACAAAAAATATACAAAATGTGGAAAAAATTTACAAAATGTAGAAAAAATGTACAAAATATACACAATGTACACAAAATGTACAAAAAATTGTATAAAATGTACACAATGTGCACAAAATATAAACTAAATGTACACAAAATGTACAAAATGTACAAAAAATGAACAAAATGCACAAAATGTACACAAAACATATACAAAATGTACAAAAAATGTACAAAATGTATAAACAATGAATAAATAATGTACAACATATACAAAAAATGAACACAAATTGTCAAAAATGTACAAAATGTACACGATGTGCACAAAATGTACACAAAATGTAGAAAAAATGTACAAATTGGACACAATGTACACTAAATGTACAAAATGTACAAAAAATGTACAAAATGTACAAAAACGTACACAAAAGGTAGAAAATGTAAAAAAATGTACAAAAGGTACACAATATACAAAAAATGTACAAAATGTACAAAAAATGTACAAAATGTTGAAAAAATGTACAACATGTACACAATGTACACAAAATGTACAAAAAATGTACAAAATGTAGAAAAAATTACAAAATGTACACAAAATGTACAAATATACAAAAATGTACACAATTGTACAAAAATTGTACAAAATATACACAATGTGCACATAATAAACACTAAATGTACACAAAACATACAAAATGTACAAAAAATGATCAAAATGTACACAAAATATATACAAAATGTATAAAAAATATACAAAATGTACATAATGTACTCAAAATGTACAAAATGTACAAAAATGTACAAAATGTCTAAAATATAGTGTATAAAATGTAAACAATGTAAAAAATGTAGAATATGTACACATTGTACAAAATGTATACAATGTACAGTGTCCAAAATATATGGTGTACAAAAGGTACACAATGTACACAGTGTACACAATGTATACAATGTACAAAGAGTACAAAATATTGAGTGTACAAAATGTACACAATGTACACAAAATATATAAAAATGTACAAAAATGTACAAAATGTAAAGAAAATGTACAAAAGGTACACAATGTAAACAAAATGTACAAAATGTGCACAAAATGCACAAAATGTACAAAAAATGTACAAAGTGTACAAAAATGTACAAAAAATGTCCAAAATGTACAAAAATTGTACAAACTGTACACAAAATGTACAAAATGTTCAAAATACATACAAAATGTAGAAAAAGGTAAAAAAATGTACAAATGTACACAGAAATGTACAAAAAATATACAAAATGGACAAAAAATTTACAAAATGTACAAAATATGTCCAAAATGTTCAAAAAATATTCCAAATGTACAAAATGTACAAAATGTACACAAAATGTACAAAAAGGCACAAACTGTACACAAAATGTACAAAATGTGCAAAAAATGTACAAAATGTACACAAAAGATACCAAATGTACAAAAAATGTACAAAATGTACACAAAATGTACAAAAATGTTCAAAAAATATTCAAAATGTATACAGTGGACACAATGGACAAAAGTGTAAACAATGTACACAGTGTACAAAATGCACAGTGTACAAAATGTACACAATGTACACAGTGTACACAATGTCAAAAAAGTGTACACTATGTACACAGTGTACAAAATGTGCACAATGCACACAAAATGGACACAAAGTACACAAAATGTACACAATGTAGAGAATATGCACACAAAATGCACACAAAATGTACACAGAGTGTACAAAAAGTAAACAATGTACGGGGCTGGAGAGATGGCTCAGTGGTTAAGAGCATTGCCTGCTCTTCCAGAGGACCTGAGTTCACTTCCCAGCATCCACATGGTGGCTCACAACCATCTGTAAAGAGGTCTGGCGCCCTCTTCTGGCCTTCAGGCATATACACAGACAGAGAGAATATTGTATAAATAATAAATAAAGAAATAAAATAAATAAATATTAAAAAAGTAAACAATGTACACAAAATGTACAAAAAATTTACAAAAATGTACAAAATGTACAAAAAATGTCCAAAATGTACACAATGTCCACAAACATATACAAAATGTACAAAAAATGAACAAAAAATGTTCAAAATGTACAAAAAATGTACAAAATGTACACGATGTACACAAAATATATACAAAATGTACAAAAAATGTACAAAATGTAAAAAAAATGTACAAAATGTACACAATATGTACAAAATGAAGAAAAAATGTACAAAATGTGCAAAATATGCACAAAATGTACAAAAAATGTACACAATATACAAAAAATATACAAAATGTAGAAAAAATGTAAAAAATGTGCACAAAATGTACAAAAAATATACATAATGTACACAAAATGTTCAAAATGTACAAAAAATGTACAAAATGTACAAAAATGTACAAAAAATGTCCAAAATGTACAAAAATTGTACAAACTGTACACAAAATGTACATAAAATCTACACAATATGTACAAAATCAACAAAATATGTGCAAAATGTATAAAAATATTCAAAATGTACAAAAAATGTACAAAATGTACAAAAATGTACAAAAAATGTCCAAAATGTACAAAAATTGTACAAACTGTACACAAAATGTACATAAAATGTACACAATATGTACAAAATGAACACAATATGTGCAAAATGTACAAAAAATGTTCAAAATATACACAAAATGTACAAAATGTGCAAAAAATGTACAAAATGTACACAAAAGGTCCAAAATGTACAAAAAATGTACAAAATATGTACAAAATGTACAAAAACTTACAAAATGTACAAAAAATGTCCAAAATGTACACAATGTCCACAAACATATACAAAATTTACAAAAAATGAACAAAAATGTTCAAAATGTACAAAAAATGTACAAAATGTACACAATGTACACAAAATATATAAAAATGTACAAAATTAAAAAAAATGTACAAAATGTACACAATATACAAAAAATGTACAAAATGTAGAAAAAATGTACAAAATGTGCACAATATGCACAAAATGTACAAAAAATGTACACAATATAAAAAAATGTACAAAATGTACACAAAATGTACAAAAATGTTCAAAAAATATTCAAAATGTACCAAAAATGTACAAAAATATACAAAATGTATGCAAAATGTACGAAATATACAAAAAATATACAAAATGTACAAAAATGTAGAAATGTACAAAAAAATCTATAAAAAATGTACAAAATGTACAAAATATAGTGTACAAAATGTAAACAATGTACAAAATGTAGAATATGTACACATTGTACAAAATGTATACAATGTACAGTGTCCAAAATATATGGTGTACAAAAGGTACACAATGTACACAGTGTACACAATGTATACAATGTACAAATAGTACAAAATATTGAGTCTTTACAAATGTACAAAATGTACACAGTGTACACAATGTACACAAAATGTACACAATGGACACAAAATGTACACAGTGTACACTATGAACTAAAAGTGTACACAATATACACAGTGTACAAAATGTACACAATGTACACAAAATGTACACAATTTACAAAAAATATACGCAAAATGTACATAAAATGTACAAAAAATGTACAGAATTCACACAAAATGTAAAAGATATACATAGTGGCAAAATGTACACAATGTACACAACAGACACACAATGGACACAGTGGACACAATGGACAAAAGTGTAAACAATGTACACAGTGTACAAAATGTACACAATGTACACAGTGTACACAATGTCAAAAAAGTGGACACTATGTACACAGTGTACAAAATGTGCACAATGCACACAAAATGGACACAAAGTACACAAAATGTACACAATGTACAGAAAATGCACACAAAATGCACACAAAATGTACACAGAATGTACAAAAAGGACACAATGTACACAAATTGTACAAAAAATTTACAAAAATGTACAAAAATGTACAAAATGTACAAAAATGTACAAAATGTACAAAAAATGTCCAAAATGTACACAATGTCCACAAACATATACAAAATGTACAAAAAATGAACAAAAAATGTTCAAAATGTACAAAAAATGTACAAAATGTACACAATGTACACAAAATATAAACAAAATGTACAAAATGTAAAAAAAATGTACAAAATGTACACAATGTACACAAAATATACAAAATGTACAAAAAATCTACAAAATGTACACAATGTACACAAAACATACAAAAGATATAAAAAATGTACTCAAATTGTACAAAAAAGTAGAAAATGTACACAATGTACTCAAAATATACACAACATGTAAAAAATGTACAAAACGTACAAAAAATGTACAAAATATACACAAAATGTAAAAAAATGTACAAAATGTACACAATATACAAAAAATGTACAAAATGTAGAAATAATGTACAAAATGTGCACAATATGCACAAAATGTACAAAAAATGTACATAATGTACACAAAATTTTAAAATGTACAAAAAATGTACAAAATGTACAAAAATGTACAAAAAATGTCCAAAATGTACAAAAATTGTACAACCTGTACACAAAATGTACAAAATGTTCAAAAAATATACAAAATGTACAAAAACGTAAAAAATGTAATAAATGTACACAGAAATGTACAAAAAATGTACAAAAAGGACAAAAAATTTACAAAATGTACAAAATATGTCCAAAATGTACAAAAAAATGATCAAAATGTACAAAATGTACACAAAATGTACAAAAAGGCACAAACTGTACACAAAATGTACAAAATGTGCAAAAAATGTACAAAATGTACACAAAAGGTCCAAAATGTACAAAATGTACAAAATATGTTTAAAATGTACAAAAATGTACAAAATGTACACAAAATGTTCAAAATGTACAAAAATGTACAAAATATAAAAAAAGTACAAAAAATGTACAAAATCTACACAAAATGTACAAAATGTACAAAAAATGTAAAAAATGTACACAAAATGTATGAAATGTACAAAAAATGTAGGAAACATACATAAAAGTTAAAAAATGTACAAAATGTACACAAAAATGTCCAAAATGTACATAAAATGTCCAAAATGTACAAAAATGTTCAAAAAATATACAAAATGCACACAAAATGTACAAAATGTAAAAAATGTACAAAATGTACAAAAATGTTCAAAAAATATTCAAAATGTACAAAAAATGTACAAAAATATACAAAATGTACACAAAATGTACGAAATATACAAAAAATATACAAAATGTACAAAAATGTAAAAAAATGTAGAAATGTACAAAAAAATCTATAAAAAATGTACAAAATGTATGGTGTACAAAATGTAAACAAAGTAAAAAATGTAGAATATGTACACATTGTACAAAATGTATACAATGTACCATGTACAAAATATATGGTGTACAAAAGGTACACAATGTACACAGTGTACACAATGTACAAAGAGTACAAAATATTGAGTGTACAAAATGTACACAATGTGCACAGTGTACACAATGTACACAAAATATAAACAAAATGTACATAAAATGTACACAAAATGTACAGAATTCACACAAAATGTAAAAAATATACATAGTGGCAAAATGTACACAATGAACACAATAGACCCACAATGGACACAGTGGACACAATGGACAAAACTGAAAACAATGTACACAGTGTACAAAATGTACACAATGTACACAGTGTACACAATGTCAAAAAAGTGTACACTATGTACACAGTGTACAAAATGTGCACAATGCACACAAAATGGACACAAAGTACACAAAATGTACACAATGTAAAGAAAATGCACACAAAATGTACGCAGAATGTACAAAAAGGATACAATGTACACAAAATGTACAAAAAATTTACAAAAATGTAAAAAATGTACAAAAAATGTCCAAAATGTACACAATGTCCACAAACATATACAAAATGTACAAAAAATGAACAAAAAATGTTCAAAATGTACAAAAAATGTACAAAATGTACACAATGTACACAAAATATATACAAAATGAACAAAATGTAAAAAAATGTACAAAATGTACACAATGTACACAAAATGTACAAAATGTGCACAATATGCACAAAATGTACAAAAAATGTACATAATGTACACAAAATATTTAAAATGTACAAAAAATGTACAAAGTGTACAAAAATGCACAAAAAATGTCCAAAATGTACAAAAATTGTACAAACTGTACATAAAATGTACAAAATGTTCCAAAAATATACAAAATGTACAAAAACGTAAAAAATGTACAAAATGTACACAGAAATGTACAAAAAATGTACAAAAAGGACAAAAAATTTACAAAATTCACAAAATATGTCCAAAATGTACAAAAAATGTTCAAAATGTACAAAAAAATGTACAAAATGTACAAAAAATGTGAAAAATGTACACAAAATGTACGAAATGTACAAAAAATGTAGGAAACATACATAAAAGTTAAAAAATGTACAAAATGTACACAAAAATGTACAAAATGTACATAAAATGTCCAAAATGTACAAAAATGTTCAAAAACATACAAAATGTACACGAAATGTGAAAAGTGTACAAAATGTACACAAAATGTACAAAAATGTTCAAAAAATATTCAAAATGTACAAAAAATGTACAAAAATATACAAAATGTACGCAAAATGTACGAAATATACAAAAAATATACAAAATGTACAAAAATGTAAAAAAATGTAGAAATGTACAAAAAAATCTATAAAAAATGTACAAAATGTATAAAATATAGTGTACAAAATGTAAACAATGTAAAAAATGTAGAATATGTACACATTGTACAAAATGTATACAATGTATAGTGTCCAAAATATATGGTGTACAAAAGGTACACAATGTACACAGTGTACACAATGTATACAATGTACAAAGAGTACAAAATATTGAGTGTACAAAATGTACACAGTGTACACAGTGTACACAATGTACACAAAATATAAACAAAATGTACATAAAATGTACAGAATTCACACAAAATGTAAAAAATATACATAGTGGCAAAATGTACACAATGAACACAATAGACCCACAATGGACACAGTGGACACAATGGACAAAACTGAAAACAATGTACACAGTGTACAAAATGTACAGTGTACAAAATGTACACAATGTACACAGTGTACACAATGTCAAAAAAGTGTACAATATGTACACAGTGTACAAAATGTGCACAATGCACACAAAATGGACACAAAGTACACAAAATGTACACAATGTACAGAAAATGCACACAAAATGTACACAGAATGTACAAAAAGGACACAATGTACACAAAATGTACAAAAAATTTAGAAAAATGTACAAAAATGTACAAAATGTACAAAAAATGTCCAAAATGTACACAATGTCCACAAACATATACAAAATGTACAAAAAATGAACAAAAAATGTTCAAAATGTACAAAAAATGTACAAAATGTACACAATGTACACAAAATATATACAAAATATACAAAATGTAAAAAAATGTACAAAATGTACACAATGTACACAAAATGTACAAAATGTGCACAATATGCACAAAATGTACAAAAATGTACATAATGTACACAAAATATTCAAAATGTACAAAAAATTTACAAAGTGTACAAAAATGCACAAAAAATGTCCAAAATGTACCAAAATTGTACAAACTGTACACAAAATGTACAAAATGTTCCAAAAATATACAAAATGAACAAAAACGTAAAAAATGTACAAAATGTACACAGAAATGTACAAAAAATGTACAAAAAGGACAAAAAATTTACAAAATGTACAAAATATATCCAAAATGTACAAAAAATGTTCAAAATGTACAAAAAAATGTACAAAATATACAAAAAATGTAAAAAATGTACACAAAATGTACGAAATGTACAAAAAATGTAGGAAACATACATAAAAGTTAAAAAATGTACAAAATGTACACAAAAATGTCCAAAATGTACGTAAAATGTCCAAAATGTACAAAAATGTTCAAAAAATATACAAAATGTACATAAAATGTACAAAATGTGCAAAAAAGTGTACAAAATGTACACAAAATGTACAAAAATGTTCAAAAAATATTCAAAATGTACAAAAAATGTACAAAAATATACAAAATGTATGCAAAATGTACGAAATATACAAAAAATATACAAAATGTACAAAAATGTAAAAAAATGTAGAAATGTACAAAAAAATCTATAAAAAATGTACAAAATGTATAAAATATGGTGTACAAAATGTAAACAATGTAAAAAATGTAGAATATGTACACATTGTACAAAATGTATACAATGTAGAGTGTCCAAATTATATGGTGTACAAAAGGTACACAATGTACACAGTGTACACAATGTATACAATGTACAAAGAGTACAAAATATTGAGTGTACAAAATGTACACAATGTACACAGTGTACACAATGTACACAAAATATACACAAAATGTACATGAAATGTACACAAAATGTACAGAATTCACACAAAATGTAAAAAATGTACATAGTGGCAAAATGTACACAATGAACACAATAGACCCACAATGGACACAGTGGACACAATGGACAAAACTGAAAACAATGTACACAGTGTACAAAATGTACAGTGTACAAAATGTACACAATGTACACAGTGTACACAATGTCAAAAAAGTGTACACTATGTACACAGTGTACAAAATGTGCACAATGCACACAAAATGGACACAAAGTACACAAAATGTACACAATGTACAGAAAATGCACACAAAATGCACACAAAATGTACACAGAATGTACAAAAAGTACACAATGTACACAAAATGTACAAAAAATTTACAAAAATGTAAAAAATGTACAAAAAATGTCCAAAATGTACACAATGTCCACAAACATATACAAAATGTACAAAAAATGAACAAAAAATGTTCAAAATGTACAAAAAATGTACAAAATGTACACAATGTATACAAAATGTACAAAATGTGCACAATATGTACAACATGTACAAAAAATGTACATAATGTACACAAAATATTCAAAATGTACAAAAAATATACAAAAATATACAAAATGTACGCAAAATGTATGAAATATACAAAAAATATACAAAATGTACAAACATGTAGAAATGTACAAAAAAATCTATAAAAAATGTACAAAATGTACAAAAAATGTACAAAATGTATAAAATATAGTGTACAAAATGTAAACAATGTAAAAAATGTAGAATATGTACACATTGTACAAAATGTATACAATGTAGAGTGTCCAAAATATATGGTGTACAAAAGGTACACAATGTACACAGTGTACACAATGTATACAATGTACAAAGAGTACAAAATATTGAGTGTACAAAATGTACACAATGTACACAGTGTACACAAAATATACACAAAATGTACATGAAATGTACACAAAATGTACAGAATTCACACAAAATGCAAAAAATGTACGTAGTGGGCAAAATGTACACAATAGACACACAATGGACACAGTGGACACAATGGACAAAAGTGTAAACAATGTACACAGTGTACAAAATGTACAGTGTACAAAATGTACACAATGTACACAGTGTACACAATGTCAAAAAAGTGTACACTATGTACACAGTGTACAAAATGTGCACAATGCACACAAAATGGAAACAAAGTACACAAAATGTACACAATGTACAGAAAATGCACACAAAATGCACACAAAATGTACACAGAATGTACAAAAAGGACACAATGTACACAAAATGTACAAAAAATTTACAAAAATGTACAAAATGTACAAAAATGTCCAAAATGTCCACAATGTCCACAAACATATACAAAATGTACAAAAAATGAACAAAAAATGTTCAAAATGTACAAAAAATGCACAAAATGTACACAATGTACACAAAATGTACAAAATGTGCACAAAAAGTACAAAATGTGCAAAAAATGTACAAAATGTACAAAAATTTCAAATAATGGACAAAATGTACACAAAAATGTACAAAAAATGTACAAAATGTGCACAAAAAGTACAAAATGTGCAAAAAATGTACAAAATGTACAAAAAATTCAAATAATGGACAAAATGTACACAAAAATGTACAAAAAATGTACAAAATCTACACAAAATGTACAAAATGTGCAAAAAATGTACAAAATTTACACAAAATGTATGAAATGTACAAAAAATGTAGGAAATATACATAGAAGTAAAAAAATATACAAAATGTACACAAAAATGTCCAAAATGTACATAAAATGTCCAAAATGTACAAAAATGTTCAAAAAATATACAAAATGTAAAACATGTACATAAAATTCGAAAATGTACAAAAATGTTCAAAAAATATTCAAAATGTACAAAAAATGTACAAAAATATAGAAAATGTATGCAAAATGTACTAAATATACAAAAAATATACAAAATGTACAAAAATTTAGAAATGTACAAAAAATCTATAAAAAATGTACAAAATGTACAAAAAATGTACAAAATATACTGTACAATATGTAAACAATGTAAAAAATGTAGAATATGTACACATTGTACAAAATGTATACAATGTACAGTGTCCAAAATATATGGTGTACAAAAGGTACACAATTTACAGAGTGTACACAATATATACAATGTAAAAAGAGTACAAAATATTGAGTGTACAAAATGTACACAGTGTACACAGTGTACACAATGTACACAAAATATACACAATGTAAACAATATACACAGTGTACAAAATGTACACAATGTACACAAAATGTACACAATCTACACAAAATATACGCAAAATGTACATATAATGTACACAAAATGTACAGAATTCCCACAAAATGTAAAAAATGTACATAGTGGGCAAAATGTACACAATGTACACAAAATGTACACAGTGTACACTATGTACTAAAAGTGTACACAATATACACAGTGTACAAAATGTACACAATGTACACAGTGTACACAATGTCAAAAAAGTGTACACTATGTACACAGTGTACAAAATGTGCACAATGCACACAAAATGGACACAAAGTACACAAAATGTACACAATGTAGAGAAAATGCAAACAAAATGCACACAAAATGTACACAGAATGTACAAAAATTAAACAATGTACACAAAATGTACAAAAAATATACAAAAATGTACAAAAAATGTCCAAAATGTACACAATGTCCACAAACATATACAAAATGAACAAAAATGAACAAAAAATGTTCAAAATGTACAAAAATGTACAAAATGTACACAATGTACACAAAATATATACAAAATGTACAAAAAATGTACAAAATGTAATAAAAATGTACAAAATGTACACAATGTACACAAAATGTACAAAATGTAGAAAAAAATGTACAAAATGTGCACAATATGCACAAAATGTACAAAAAATGTACACAATATACAAAAAATGTACAAAATGTAAAAAAATGTACAAAATGTGCACAATATGCACAAAATGTACAAAAAATGTACATAATGTACACAAAATGTTCAAAATGTACAAAAAATGTACAAAATGTACAAAAATGTACAAAAAATGTCCAAAATGTACAAAAATTGTACAAACTGTACACAAAATGTACATAAAATGTACACAATATGTACAAAATGAACAAAATATGTGCAAAATGCACAAAAAATGTTCAAAATGTACAAAAAATGTCCAAAATGTACAAAAATGTACAAAAAATGTCCAAAATGTACAAAAAGTGTACAAACTGTACACAAAATGTACATAAAATTTACACAATATGTACAAAATGAACAAAATATGTGCAAAATGATCAAAAAATGTTCAAAATGTACAAAATGTGCAAAAAAAAAATGTACACAAAATGTCCAAAATATACAAAAAATGTACAAAATGTGCACAAAAAGTACAAAATGTGCAAAAAATGTACAAAATGTACAAAAATTTCAAATAATGGACAAAATGTACACAAAAATGTACAAAAAATGTACAAAATCTACACAAAATGTACAAAATGTGCAAAAAATGTACAAAATTTACACAAAATGTACGAAATGTACAAAAAATGTAGGAAATATACATAGAAGTAAAAAATATACAAAATGTACACAAAAATGTCCAAAATGTACATCAAATGTCCAAAATGTACAAAAATGTTCAAAAAATATACAAAATGTACAAAATGTAAAACATGTACATAAAATTCGAAAATGTACAAAAATGTTCAAAAAATATTCAAAATGTACAAAAAATGTACAAAAATATACAAAATGTACGCAAAATGTACGAAATATACAAAAAATATACAAAATGTACAAAAATGTAGAAATGTACAAAAAATCTATAAAAAATGTACAAAATGTACAAAAAATGTACAAAATATAGTGTACAATATGTAAACAATGTAAAAAATGTAGAATATGTACACATTGTACAAAATGTATACAATGTACAGTGTCCAAAATATATGGTGTACAAAAGGTACACAATGTACAGAGTGTACACAATGTATACAATGTACAAAGAGTACAAAATATTGAGTGTACAAAATGTACACAGTGTACACAGTGTACACAATGTACACAAAATGTACACAATGTAAACAATATACACAGTGTACAAAATGTACACAATGTACACAAAATGTACACAATCTACACAAAATATACGCAAAATGTACATAAAATGTACACAAAATGTACAGAATTCACACAAAATGTAAAAAATGTACATAGTGGGCAAAATGTACACAATGTACACAATAGACACACAATGGACACAGTGGACACAATGGACAAAAGTGTAAACAATGTACACAGTGTACAAAATGTACAGTGTACAAAATGTACACAATGTACACAGTGTATACAATGTCAAAAAAGTGTACACTATGTACACAGTGTACAAAATGTGCAAAATGCACACAAAATGGACACAAAGTACACAAAATGTACACAATGTACAGAAAATGCACACAAAATGTACACAGAATGTACAAAAAGTACACAATGTACACAAAATGTACAAAAAATTTACAAAAATGTACAAAATGTCCAAAAATGTACAAAATGTACAAAAAATGTCAAAATGTCCACAATGTCCACAAACATATACAAAATGTACAAAAAATGAACAAAAAATGTTCAAAATGTACAAAAAATGTACAAAATGTACACAATGTACACAAAATATATACAAAATGTACAAAAAATGTACAAAATGTAAAAAAATGTACAAAATGTACACAATGTACACAAAATGTACAAAATGTACAAAAAATGTACAAAATGTACACAATGTACACAAAACATACAAAAGATATAAAAAATGTAGACAAATTGTACAAAAAAAGTAGTAAATGTGCACAATGTACACATAATATACACAACATGTAGAAAAAATGTACAAAACGTACAAAAAATGTACAAAATATACACAAAAGGTACAAAATGTAAAAAAATGTACAAAATGTACACAATATACAAAAAATGTACAAAATGTAGAAAAAATGTACAAAATGTGCACAATATGCACAAAATGTACAAAAAATGTACATAATGTACACAAAATGTTAAAATGTACAAAAAATGTACAAAATGTACAAAAATGTACAAAAAATGTCCAAAATGTACAAAAATTGTACAAACTGTACACAAAATGTACAAAATGTTCAAAAAATATACAAAATGTAGAAAAACGTAAAAAAATGTACAAATGTACACAGAAATGTACAAAAAATATACAAAATGGACAAAAAATTTACAAAATGTACAAAATATTTCCAAAATGTACAAAAAATGTACAAAATGTGCAAAATATGTTCAAAATGTACAAAAATTTACAAAATGTACAGAAAATGTTCAAAATGTACAAAACATGTACAAAATCTACACAAAAAGTACAAAATGTGCAAAAAATTTACAAAATGTACAAAAATGTAAATAATGGACAAAATGTACACAAAAATGTACAAAAAATGTACAAAATATAAAAAATGTACACAAAATTTACATAATAAACAAAAAATATACAAAATGTACAAAAAATGTACGAAATGTTCAAAAAATGTAGGAAATATACATAGAAGTAAAAAAATGTACAAAATATACACAAAATGTACAAAACTGTTCAAAAATGTACAAAAAATATACAAAATGTACACAGAATTTACAAAATGTAAAAAATGTACAAAATGTCCACAAAATGTCCAAAATGTACAAAAATGTTCGAAAAATATTCAACATGTACAAAAAATGTACACAAATATCCAAAATGTACACAAAATGTACAAAATTTACAAAAAATATACAAAATGTACAAAAATGTAAAAAAATGTACAAAATGAACAAAAAATGTGCAAAATGTATAAAAAATGTACAAACTGTACACAAAAGGTACAAATTGTTCAAAAAATGTACAAAATGTACAAAAATGTAAAAAAATGTACAAAATGTACACAGAAATATACAAAAAATGTACAAAATGAACAAAAAATTTACAAAATTTACAAAAAATTTCCAAAATGTACAAAAAATGTAAAAAATGTAGACAAATTGTACGAAATGTACAAAAATGCATAAAAAGTACAAAAATGTACAAAAAATGTACACAATGTACAGAGAAAGGTACAAAAAATTTAAAAAATGTACAAAAAATGTACAAAAATGTACAAAATGTACACAAAATATCCAAAATGTACAAAAAATGTCCAAAATGTACAAAAAAGGTACAAAATGTAGAAAATATGTACTAAATGTACAAAAATGTACACAAAATGTACAATATGTACAAAAAATGTACAGAAAATTTACAAAATAAACAAAATATGTAGAAAATGTACAAAATATATACAAAAAATATACGAAATGTACAAAAAATGTAGGAAATATAAAAAGAATTAAAAAAATGTACAAAATGTACATAAAAATGTACAAAAAATGTAAAAAATGTAGAAAATATACACAAAATATCCAAAATGTACAAAAAGGTACAAACTGTACATAAAATGTACAAAATTTGCAAAAAATATATGAAATGTACTAAAATGTAAAAAAATGTTCAAAATGTATACAAAAATGTACAAAATGTACAAAAAATGCACAAAATGTGCACAATATGCACAAAATGTACAAAAAATGTACATAATGTACACAGAATGTTCAAAATGTACAAAAATGTACAAAAAATGTCCAAAATGTACACAAAATATACAAAAATGTACAAAATGTACGAAAAATGTTCAAAATGTATAAATATGTACAAAAATGTACGAAATGTACAAAAATGTACAAATGGTACACAAATTGTACACAAAACGTACAACATGTACAAAAATGTAAATAAAAGTACAAAATATACACAAAAATATACAAAATATGTACAAAATGTAAAAAATTATACTAAAAATGTACACAAAATGTACAAAATGAACAAAAAATGTACAAACTGTACACAAAATGTACAAAATGTTCAAAAATTGTACAAAATGTACAAAATTGTAAAAAATGTACAAAATGTACACATAAATGTACAAAAAATGGACAAAATGTACAAAAATTTGCAAAATGTAAAAAATGTAAAATATGTACAATAAATGTTCAAAATGTACAAAAAATGTAAAAAAATGTAAAAAATGTACAAAAATGTACAAAATGTACAAAATATGTACAAAATGTAGAAAAAATGAACACAAAGTTTACAAAATAAACAAAAAATGTACAAAATGTACAAAACATCTACAATTATAAACAAAACGTGTAAAAATTCACAAAATGTACGAAAAATGAACAAAATATACAAAAAGATGTACAAAATATACACAAAATGTACAAAATGTTCAAAAGATGTATGAAATGTACAAAAATGTGAAATAATGTACAAAATGTACACAAAAATGTACAAAATATAAAAAAAATATACACAAAATTTACAAAATATACAAAAAATTTACAAAATATACAAAAAATGTACAAAATGTACAAAAAAATGTATAAAATGCACAGAAAATGTACAAAATGTACACATTGTACTCATAATGTACATAGAATGTACACAAAATGTACAAAAAATATATTCAAAATGTACAAAATATACAAAAGGTCTAAAATGTACACAAAGTACTCAAAATATTCACAAAATGTACAAAAATGTACAAAATCCTAACCCTAGAAATTCATACACTTTCAAAAGAACATGATTATCTTTCAAAATATAGCTTCTAAAGTAGGAAAAGGAAGACTGTTCTCACTTTTAGCTAACTTTGACATATCCCCAACAAACGCTGATATTTTCAGAGAAACACATGTGCATTTATCAGAAAAGCATTAATGAAATACGTATGCTTTCAAAACAACATGACTATCTTTCAAAGTAAAGCTTCTCCAGAGAAAAGGAAGACTGTTCTCACTTCTAACTATATTTTGACATATCAAAAAAAGTTTTATCTTTGCAGAGAAAGACATGTGCATATCTCACAAAAGCATTTCATGAAATTCATACACATTCATTTTTTCTAACCCTAACGATAACCCTAACCCTGAGCCTAAGCCTAAAGCTTACCCAATACGTAACCCTAAGCCTAAGGCTAAGCCTATCCCTAACTCTAACCCACAACCCTAACCCTAAACCTAACCCTAAACCTAACCCTAACCCTAAGCCTAACCCTAAGCCTAACCCTAACCCTAAGCCTAAGCCTAACCCTAGCCCTAACCCTAACTCTAACCCTAACCGTAACCCTAAGCCTAACCTTAACCCAAAAACTTACACTAACACTAACACTAACCCTAGAAATTCATACATTTTCAAAACAAGGTGATTATCTTTCAAAGTAAAGTTTTTACAGAGAAAAGGAAGACTGTTCTCATTTCTAACTATACTTTGACATATATCCAACAACAACGTATCATTTCAGAGAAACACATGTGCGTTTCACACAAAAGCATTTCATGAAATTCATACATATTCTTTTTTTGTAACCCTAACAATAACCCTAACACTAACCCTAACACTAACGCTAACTCTGAGCCTAACCCTAACCCTAAGCTTAACCCTTACCCTAACCCTAACCCTAACCATAACACTAACCCTAACCCTAAGCCTAAGCCTAACCCTTACATTAAACCTAACCCTAAGCCTAACCCTAACACTTACCCTAAGCCTAACCCTTACCCTAACCCTAACCCTAACACTAACCCTAACCTAAGCCTAACACTTACACTAAACCTAACAATAAGCCTAAGCCTAAGACTAAGCCTAAGCCTAACCCTAACCCTAACCCTAACCCTACCACTAACCTAACGCTATGCCTAAGCCTAATCCTAACCCTAACACTAAACCTAAACCTAATCCTAACCCTAACCCTAACCCTAAACTAACGCTAACCCTAAGCCTAACCCTAACCGTAAAAGTAACCCTAAGCCTAACCCTAACCCTAACTCTAACCCTAACCCTAAGCCTAACCTTAACCCTAACCCTTACCCTAACCCTAACCCTAACAATAACCCTAACGCGAATCCTAACCATAGCCCTAGAAATTCATACACTTTCAAAACAAGGTGATTATCTTTCAAAGTAAAGCTTCTACAGAGAAAAGGAAGACTGTTCTCATTTCTAATTATACTTTGACATATCTCCAACAACAACGTATCATTTCAGAGAAACACATGTGCGTTTTACACAACTGCATTTCATGAAATTCATATACATTCTTTTTTTCTAACCCTAACCCTAACACTAACCCTAACCTAACCCTAAGCCTAACCCTAACCCTAATCCTAACCCTAGAAATTCATACGCTTTCACAACAAGGTGCTTATCTTTCAATGTAAAGCTTCTACAGAGAAAAGGAAGACTGTTCTCATTTCTAAATATACTTTGACATATCTCCAAAAACAACGAATCATTTCAGATAAACACATGTGCGTTTCACAAAAAAGCATTTCATGAAATTCATAAATATTTTCCTTTCTAATCTTAACCCTTACCCTAACCCTAACCCTTACCCTAACCCTAACCCTAATCCTAACCCTAGAAATTCATACGCTTTCACAACAAGGTGCTTATCTTTCAATGTAAAGCTTCTCCAGAGAAAAGGAAGACTGTTCTCACTTCTAACTATATTTTGACATATCAAAAAAAGTTTTATCTTTGCAGAGAAAGACATGTGCATATCTCACAAAAGCATTTCATGAAATTCATACACATTCATTTTTTCTAACCCTAACGATAACCCTAACCCTGAGCCTAAGCCTAAAGCTTACCCAATACGTAACCCTAAGCCTAAGCCTATCCCTAACTCTAACCCACAACCCTAACCCTAAACCTAACCCTAAACCTAACCCTAACCCTAAGCCTAACCCTAAGCCTAACCCTAACCCTAAGCCTAAGCCTAACCCTAGCCCTAACCCTAACTCTAACCCTAACCGTAACCCTAAGCCTAACCTTAACCCAAAAACTTACACTAACACTAACCCTAGAAATTCATACATTTTCAAAACAAGGTGATTATCTTTCAAAGTAAAGTTTTTACAGAGAAAAGGAAGACTGTTCTCATTTCTAACTATACTTTGACATATATCCAACAACAACGTATCATTTCAGAGAAACACATGTGCGTTTCACACAAAAGCATTTCATGAAATTCATACATATTCTTTTTTTGTAACCCTAACAATAACCCTAACACTAACCCTAACACTAACGCTAACTCTGAGCCTAACCCTAACCCTAAGCTTAACCCTTACCCTAACCCTAACCCTAACCATAACACTAACCCTAACCCTAAGCCTAAGCCTAACCCTTACATTAAACCTAACCCTAAGCCTAACCCTAACACTTACCCTAAGCCTAACCCTTACCCTAACCCTAACCCTAACACTAACCCTAACCTAAGCCTAACACTTACACTAAACCTAACAATAAGCCTAAGCCTAAGACTAAGCCTAAGCCTAACCCTAACCCTAACCCTAACCCTACCACTAACCTAACGCTATGCCTAAGCCTAATCCTAACCCTAACACTAAACCTAAACCTAATCCTAACCCTAACCCTAACCCTAAACTAACGCTAACCCTAAGCCTAACCCTAACCGTAAAAGTAACCCTAAGCCTAACCCTAACCCTAACTCTAACCCTAACCCTAAGCCTAACCTTAACCCTAACCCTTACCCTAACCCTAACCCTAACAATAACCCTAACGCGAATCCTAACCATAGCCCTAGAAATTCATACACTTTCAAAACAAGGTGATTATCTTTCAAAGTAAAGCTTCTACAGAGAAAAGGAAGACTGTTCTCATTTCTAATTATACTTTGACATATCTCCAACAACAACGTATCATTTCAGAGAAACACATGTGCGTTTTACACAACTGCATTTCATGAAATTCATATACATTCTTTTTTTCTAACTCTAACCCTAACCCTAACACTAACCCTAACCTAACCCTAAGCCTAACCCTAACCCTAATCCTAACCCTAGAAATTCATACGCTTTCACAACAAGGTGCTTATCTTTCAATGTAAAGCTTCTACAGAGAAAAGGAAGACTGTTCTCATTTCTAACTACACTTTGACATATCTCCAACAACAATGTATCATTTCAGAGAAACACATGTGCGTTTCACAAAAAAGCATTTCAGGAAATTCATACACTTTCAAAACAACATGATTATTATTCAAAGTAAAGCTTCTACAGAGACAAGGAACACTGTTCTAACTTTTGACAATATTTTGACATATAGCAAACAAATCTTCTCAGTTCAGTGTAACGCAAGTGCTTTTCTAACAAAAGAATTTCATGAAATTCATATACTTACAGATGAATGCAATTATCTTTCAAAGTAAAGCATCTACAGAGAAAAGGAACACAGTTCTCATTCTAACAATTCTGTGACAGTTCACAAACAACGGCTTGTAATTTCAGTGTAATACATGTGCGTTTCTCACAAAAGCAAATATTCATACACTTTCAAAAGAATGTGATTATCTTTTAAAGTAAAGCTTTTAAAGTGGGAAAAGGAAGACTGTTCTCACTTCTAGCTAACTTTGACATATCCACAACAAAAGCTGATATTTTCAGAGAAACACATGTGCATTTCTCAGGAAAGCATTTAATGAAACACTTATGATTTCAAAAGAACATGATTATCTTTCAAAATAAAGGTTCTCCATAGAAAAGGAAGACTGTTCTCACTTCTAACTATACTTTGACATATCACAAACAAAGTTTTATCTGTGCAGAGAAAGACATGTGCATTTCTCACAAAAGCATTTCATGGAATTCATACACATTCTTTTTTTTCTATCCCCAACACTAACTCTAATCCTAATCCTAAGCCTAAGCCTTACCTTAACCCTAACCCTAAGCCAAACCCCAACAATAACCCTACACCTAACCATAAACCTAACCCTAATGCTAACCCTAACCCTAACACTAAACCTAAACCCTAACCCTTACCCTAAACCTAACCATAACCCCATCCCTATCCCAAACCCTAAGCCTAACCCTAACCATAACCCTTACTCTAACCCTCACCCTAACACTAGAAACTCATACACTTTCACAACAAGGTGCTTATCTTTCAAAGTAAAGCTTCTACAGAGAAAAAGAAGACTGTACTCATTTCTAACTATATTTTGACATATCTCCAACAACAATGTATCATTTCAGACAAAGACATGTGCGTTTCACCCAAAAGCATATCATGAAATTTATACACTTTCAAAACAACATTATTATCATTCAAAGTAAAGCTTCTAGAAAGACAAGGAACACTGTTCTAACATTTGACAATACTTTGACATATCGCAATCAAAGGCTTCTCAGTTAAGTGTAACGCACGTGCGTTTCTCAAAAAAGCATTCCATGAAATTCATACACATTATTTTTTTCTAACCCTAACCTTAACCCAAACCCTAGAAATTCATACACTTTCAAAACAAGGTGATTATCTTTCACAGTAAAGCTTCTACAGAGAAAAGGAAGACTGTTCTCATTTCTAACTACACTTTGTCATATCTCCAACAACAACGTATCATTTTAGAGAAACACATGTGCGTTTCACACAAAAGCATTTCATGAAATTCATACACTTTCAAAACAACATGATTATCATACAAATAAAGGTTCTACAGAGACAAGGACCACTGTTCTAACTTTTGACAATACTTTGACATATCACAAACAAAAGCTTCTCAGTTCAGTGTAATGCACGTGCGTTTCTCACAAAAGCATTTCATGAAATTCATATGCTTTCAAAAGAATGTGATTATCTTTCAAAGTAAAGCATCTACAGAGTAAAGGAACACAGTCCTCATTCTAACAATTCTGTGACATTTCACAAACCACGGCTTGTAATTTCAGTGTAATACATGTGCGTTTCTCACAAAAGCAAATATTCATACACTTTCAAAAGTATGTGATTATCTTTTAAAGTAAAGCTTTTAAAGTGGGAAAAGGAAGACTGTTCTCACTTCTAGATAACTTTGACATATCCCCAACAAAAGCTGATATTTTCAGAGAAACACATGTCCATTTCTCAGGAAAGCATTTACTGAAACACTTAAGCTTTCAAAAGAACATGATTATCTTTCAAAGTAAAGGTTCTCCATAGAAAGGATGACTGTTCTCACTTCTAACTATACTTTGACATATCACAAACAACGTCTTATTTTTGCAGAGAAAGACATGTCCATATTTCACAAAAGCATTTCATGACATTCATACACATTCTTTTTTCCTAACCCCAAACCTAACACTAATCCAAACCCTAAGCCTAAGCCTACGACTTACCCTAACCCTAACCCTAAGGCAAACCCTAACCCTAACCCTAAACATAAACCTAACCCTAACACTAACCCTAACCCTAACAATAACCCTAAGCCTAACCCTAACCCTAACCATTACCCTAAAACTAACCCTAAACATAACCCTTACCCTAACCCTAACCCTAACCCTAGAAATTCATACACTTTTACAACAAGGTGCTTAGCTTTCAAAGTAAAGCTTCTAAAGAGAAAAGGAAGAGTGTTCTCATTTCTATCTATATTTTGACACATCTCCAACAACAATGTATCATTTCAGAGGTAGATATGTGCTTTTCACCCAAAAGAATTTCATGAAATTTATACACTTTCAAAACAATATATTGTCATTCAAAGTAAAGCTTCTACAGAGACAAGGAACACAGTTCTAAATTTTGACAATACTTTGACATATCGCAAAAAAAGGCTTCTCAGTTCAGTGTAACGCACGTGCGTTTCTCACAAAAGAATTTCATGAAATTCTTATGCTTTCAAAAGAACGTGATTATCTTTCAAAGTAAAGCATCTACAGAGAAAAGGAAGACTGTTTTCATTTCTAAATTCACTTTGACATATCTCCAACAACAATGTATCATTTCAGAGAAACACATATGCGTTTCACACAAAAGCATTTCACGAAATTCATACACATACATTTTTTTCTAATCCTAACACTAAGCATAACCCAAAGCCTAAGCATAAGCCTAAGCCTAAGCCTAACCCTAACCCTTACCCTAACCCTAACCCTAAAAATTCATACACTTTCAAAACAAGGTGATTATCTTTCAAAGTAAAGCTTCTACAGAGAAAAGGAAGATTGTTCTCATTTCTAACAACACTTTGACATATCTCCAACAACAATGTATAATTTCAGAGAAGCACATGTGCGTTTCACACAAAAGCATTTCATGAAATTCATACATATTTTTTCTAACCCTAACCCTAACCCTAACCCTAACACTAACCCTAAGCCTAAGCCTAACCCTTACTCTAAACCTGACCCTAAGTCTAAGCCTAACCCTAACCCTAACCCTAACACTAACCCTAAACCTAAACCTAACCCTAATCCTAACACTAACCCAAACCCTAAGCCTAACCTAACCCTAATCCTAACCCTTACCATAACCCTAACCCTAACCCTAAAACTAACGTTAACCCTTACCCTAAACCTAACAATAGAAATTCATACACTTTCAACAAGGTGATTATCTTACAAAGACAAGCTTCTACAGAGAAAAGGAAGACTGTTCTCATTTCTAACTATACATGGACATATCTCCAACAACAACGTATCATTTCAGAGAAATACATGTGCGTTTCACACAAAAGCAATTCATGAAATTCATACACTTTCAAAAGAACATGATTATCATTCAAATAAAGGTTCTACAGAGACAAGGAACACTATTCTAACTTTTGACAATACTTTGACATATCGCAAAGTCTTCTCAGTTCAGTGTAACGCACGTGCGTTTCTCACAAAAGCATTTCATGAAATTCTTATGCTTTCAAAAGAACGTGATTATCTTTCAAACTAAAACATCTACAGAGAAAAGGAACACAGTTCTCCTTCAAACAATTCTGTGACTTTTCAGAAACAACGGTTTCTAATTTCAGTGTAGTATATGTGCGTTTCTCACAAAAGCAAAAAATTATACACTTTCAAAAGAACGTGATTATCTTTTAAAATAAAGCTTTTAAAGTGGGAAAAGGAAGACTGTTCTCACTTCTAGCTAACTTTGGTATATCCCCAACAAAAGCTGATATTTTCAGAGAAACACATGTGCATTTCTCAGGAAAGCATTTAATGAAACACTTACGCTTTCAAAAGAAAGTTATTAACTTTCAAAGTAAAGCTTCTCCAGAGACAAAAAAGACTGTTCTCACTTCTAACTATACTTTGACATATCACAAAAAACGTCTTATCTTTGCAGAGAAAGACATGTGAATTTCTCACCAAAGCATTTCATGAAATTCATACACATTCCTTTTTTTCTAACTCTAACCCTAACCCTAACAGTAAACCTAACACTAACCTAAGCCAAACCCTAACACTAAACCTAACACTAACACTAACCCTAAACCTAACTCTAATCCAAACCCTAAGCCTAACACTTACCCTAACCCTAACCCTAACACCAACACGAACCCTAACCCTAAGCCTAAGCCTAACCCTTACCCTAAACCTAAACCTAAGCCTAAGCCTAACCCTAACCCTATCACTAACCCTTAACCTAACACTAACACTAACAATTACGCTAAGCCTAACCCTAACCCAAACCCTAAGCCTAACCCTTACCCTAAACCCAAACATAACCCTAAAAATTCATACACTTTCAACAATGTGATTATCTTACAATGTAAAGGTTCTGCAGAGAAAAGGAAGACTGTTCTCATTTCTAACTATACATGGACATATGTCCAACAACAACGAATCACTTCAGAGAAACACATGTGCGTTTCACAAAAAAGCATTTCATGAAATTCATACATATTCTTTTTTTCTAACCCTAACACTAACCCTAACAAACCCTAACCCTAAGCCTAACCCTAACCCTAACCATAAGCCTAACACTTACCCTAACCCTAACTCTGATCCTAACCCTAGAAATTCATAATTTCAAATCAAGGTGATTATCTTACAAAGTAAGGCTTCTACAGAGAAAAGGAAGACTGTTCTCATTTCTAACTATAAATGGACATATCTCCAACAACAACGAATCATTTCAAAGAAACACATGTGCGTTTCACACAAAAGCATTTCATGAAATTCATGCACATTCTTTTTTTTCTAACCCTAACCCTAAAACTAACCGTATTCCTAACCCTAACTCTAAGACTAACGCTAACCCTAAACCTAACCCTAAGCCTAAGCATAAACCTAACCCTAACCCAAAACCCTAACCCTAACACTAAACCTAACCCTAACACTAAGCCTAACCATACCCCTAACCCTAACCCTAAGCCTAACCCTAGCCCTAATCCTAACTCTAACCCTAACTCTAACAGTAAGCCTAAACTTAAACCTAACCCTTACCCTAACCCTAAAACTCACACTAACACTAACCCTATCCCTAACCGTAGAAATTCATACACTTTCAAAACAAGGTGATTATCTTTCAAAGTAATGTTTCTACAGAGAAAAGGAAGACTGTTCTCATTTCTAACAATACTTTGAAATATCTCCAAAAACAACGTATCATTTCAGAGAAAGACATGTGCGTTTCACACAGAAACATTTCATGAAATTCATAAATACTCTTTTTTTCTAACCCTAACCCTACCCTAAGCCTAACCCTAACTCAACCCCTAAGCCTAACTATAAACCTAACGCTAACCATTACCCTATCCCTAACCCTAAACCTAGAAATTCATACAATTTCAACAAGGTGATTATCTTACTAAATAAAACTACTACAGAGAAAAGGAAGACTGTTCTCATTTCTAACTATACTTTGACATATACCCAACACCAATGTATCATTTCAGAGAAACACATGTGCGTTTCACACAAAAGCATTTGATGAAATCCATACATATTCTTTTTTTTCTAACCTTAACCCTAATGCTAAGGCTAACCCTTACCATAACCCTAACCCTAAGCCTAAGCCTAACGCTTAAACTAACCCTAACCCTAACCCTAACCCTAAGCCTAACCATTACACTAAATCTAAAATTAAGCCTAAGCCTAAGCCTAACCCTAACCCTAACACTAAATCTAAACCTAACCGTAACACTGACCCTAAACCTAAGCCTAACCCTTACCCTAAAACTAAATCTAAACTTAAACCTAATGCTAAGCCTTACCCTAACACTAACCCTAGAAATTCATACAGTTTCAACAACTTGATTATCTTACAAAGTAAAGCTTCTACAGAGAAACGGAAGACTGTCCTCATTTCTAACTATACTTGGACATTTCTCCAAGAACAACGTATCATTTCAGAGAAACACATGTGCGTTTCACACAAAAGCATTTCATGAAATTCGTACATATTGTTTTATTCTAAACCTAACACTAACCCTAAGCCTAACCCTTACCCTAACCCTAACCCTAACACTAACCCTAAGCCTAGAAGTTCATACACTTTGAAAACAAGGTGCTTATCTTTCAAAGTAAAGCTTCTACAGAGAAAAGGAAGACAGTTGTCATTTCTAATTATACTTTGACATATCTCCAAAAACAACGTATCATTTCAGAGTAACACATGTGCGTTTCACACAAAAGCATTTCATGAAATTCATACATATTCTTTATTTTCTAAACCTAACACTAAACCTAACCCTAACACTAAACCTAACCATAAGCCTAACCCTAACCCTAACCCTCAGCCTAACCCTAATCCTAACCCTAAGCCTAACCATAACCCTAACCCTAACCCTTACCCTAATCCTAAGCCTAGAAATTCATACACTTTCAAAACAAAGTAATTATCTTTCAAAGTAAAGCTTCTACAGAGAAAAGGAAGACTGTTATAATTTCTAATTATATTTTGACATATCTCCAACAACAACGTATCATTTCAGAGAAACAGAAGTGTGTTTCACACAAAAGCATTTCATGAAATTCATACATATTCTTTTTTTCTAACACTAACACAAACCCTAAAACTAACACTAACCCTAACCCTAACCCTGAACGTAACCCTTAAACTAAACCTAAACCTAAGCCTAAGCCAAAGCCTAACCCTAACCTTAACCCTAACACTAACCCTGAACCTAACCCTAACACTAACCCTAACCCTATCCATAAGCCTACACCTAACCCTAAGCCTAACACTTACCCTAACCCTAACGCTAACCCTAAACCTAATGCTAACCCTTACTCTAACCATAACCATAACCCTAGAAATACATACAGTTTCAACAAGGTGATTATCTTACAAAGTAAAGCTTCTACAGAGAAAAGGAAGACTGTTCTCATTTCTAACTATACTTGGACATATCTCCAACAACAACATATCATTTCAGAGAAACACATGTGCATTTCACACAAAAGCATTCATGAAATACGTACATATTCTTTTTTTTCGAACCCTAACCCTAACCCTAACACTAACCTTAACTCTAAACCTAACCCTAACCCTAACCCTAACCTTAAGTCTAACCCTTACCCTAACCCCAACCCTAACCCTAACCCTAAGCCTAAGCCTAACCCTTACACAAAACCTAAGCTTAAGCCTAAGCCTAAGCCTAACCCTAACCGTATCACTAAACCTAGACCTAAACCTAATATTAACCCTAACCCTAAGCATATCCCTAAACCAAACCCTAAGCCTAACACTTACCCTAACACTAACCCTGACCCTAAACCAAACTCTAACGCAAACACTTACCCTAACCCTAACCCTAGAAATTCATACACTTTCAACAAGGTGATAATCTTACAAAGTAAAGCTTCTACAGAGAAAAGGAAGACTATTCTCATTTCTAACTATACTTTGAGTATCTCCAACAACAACGTATCATTTCAGAGAAACACATGTGCGTTTCACACAAAAGCATTTCATGAAATTCATACATATTCTTTTTTTTCTACCCCTAACCCTAACCCTAAGCCTAAGCCTAAGCCTAACCCTAACCCTAACAATAAGCCTAACACTTATCCTAACCCGAACCCTAAACATAACGCTAACCCTTACCCTAACCCTAACCCTAATCCTAGAAATTCATACAGTTTCAACAAGGTGATTATCTTACAAAGTAAAGCTTCTACAGAGAAAAGGAAGACTGTTCTCATTTCTAATTATACTTTGATATATCTCCAACAACAACGTATCATTTCAGAAAAGCACATGTGCGTTTCACAAAAAAGCATTTCATAAAATTCATACATATTCTTTTTTTTCTAACCCTAACCCTTACCCTAAGCCTAACACTTACCCTAACACTAACCATGACCCTAATCCAAACTCTAACGCTAACCCTTACCCTAACCCTAGAAATTCATATACTTTCAACAAAGTGATTATCTTACAAAGTAAAGCATTTACAGAGAAAAGGAAGACTGTTCTCATTTCTAACTATACTTTGACTTATCTGCAAAAACAACGTATCATTTCAGAGAAACACATGTCCGTTTCAAACAAAAGCATTTCATGAAATTCATACATATTCTTTTTTTCTAACCCTAACCCTAACCCTAACCCTAAGCCTAAGACTAAGCCAAAACCTAACACTAACACTAAACCTAACCCTAACACTAACCCTAACCGTAAGCCTAAGCCTAACCCTAACCCTAAGCCTAACCCTTACCCTAACCATAACCCTAACCCTAAACATAACACTAACCCTTACACTAACCCTAACCCTAACCCTAACCCTAGAAATTCATACCGTTTCAACAAGGTGATTATCTTACAAAGTAAAGCTTCTACAGAGAAAAGGAAGACTGGTCTCATTTCTAACTATACTTGGAAATATCTCCAACAACAAAATATCATTTCAGAGAAACACATGTGCGTTTTACACAAAAGCATTTCATGAAATTCGTACATATTCTTTTTTTTCTAACCCTAACCCTAACAATAACAGTAACCCTAAACCTTACCCTAACCCTAAGCCTAACCCATACCCTAACCCTAACACTAAACCTAACCCTTACATAAAGCCTAGACATTCAGAAACTTTCAAAAAAAGGTGATTATCTTTCAAAGTAAAGCTTCTACAGAGAAAAGGAAGACTGTTGTCATTTCAAATTATACTTTGATATATCTCAAACAATAACGTATCATTTCAGAGAAACACATGTGCTTTTCAAAGAAAAGCATTTCATAAAATTCATATATATTCTTTATTTCTAAACCTAACCCTAACCCTAACCCTAAACCTAAAACGAAACCTAAGACTAACCATAACCCTAACCCTAAAATTAACACTAACCCTAACCCTAACCCTAACCATTAAACTAAACCTAAACCTAAGCCTAAGCCTAAGCCTAACCCTAAACCTAACCGTACCACTAACCCTGAACCGAACCCTAAAACTAACCCTAAGCCTAAACCTAACCATAAGCCTAACCATAAACCTAAACCTAAGCCTAAGCCCAAGCCTAAGCCTAACCCTAAACCTAATGAAAACACTTACCCTAACCCTGATCCTAACCCTAATCGTAGAAATACATACAGTTTCAACAAGGTGATTATCTTACAAAGTAAAGCTTCTACAGAGAAAAGGAAGACTGGTCTCATTTCTAACTATACTTGGACATATCTCCAACAATCACATATCATTTCAGAGAAACACATGTGCGTTTCACACAAAAGCATTTCATGAAATTTGTACATATTCTTTTTTTTCTAACCCTAACCCTAACCCTAACGCTAACCCTAACACTAACCCTAACACTAAGCCTAACCCTAACCCTAACCCCAACCCTAACCCTAAGCCTAACCCTCACCCTAAACCTAAGCCTAAGCCCAAGCCTAAGCCCAACACTAACCCTAACCCTATCACTAACCCTAGACCTAACCCTAACATTAACACTAACCCTAAGCCTAACCCTAACCCAAACCCTAAGCCTAACACTTACGCTAACCCTAAACCTGACTGTAAACCAAATTCTAACACTAACCATTACACTAAACCTAACCCTAGAAATTCATACACTTTCAACAAAGTGATTATCTTACAAAGTAAAGCATTTACAGAGAAAAGGAAGATTGTTCTCATTTCTAATTACGCTTTGACATATCTCCAACAACAACGTATCATTTCAGAGAAGCAAATGTGCGTTTCACACAAAACATTTCATGAAATTCATACATATTCTTTTTTTCTAACCCTAACAATAACCCTAACCCAGCCCTAAGACTAAGCCTAAGCCTACCCCTAACCCTAAGAGTAACACTAAACCTAACCCTAACACTAACCCTAACCGTAATCCTAACCCTAATCCTAAGCCTAACCCTTACTCTCACCCTAACCCTAAACCTAAACATAACGCTAACCCTTACCCTAACCCTAACCCTAGAAATTCAGTACAGTTTCAACAAGGAGATTATCTTACAAAGTAAAGCTTCTACAGAGAAAAGGAAGACTGGTCTCATTTCTAACTATACTTGGACATATCTCCAACAATCACATATCATTTCAGAGAAACACATGTGCGTTTCACACAAAAGCATTTCATGAAATTTGTACATATTCTTTTTTTTCTAACCCTAACCCTAACCCTAACGCTAACCCTAACACTAACCCTAACACTAAGCCTAACCCTAACCCTAACCCCAACCCTAACCCTAAGCCTAACCCTCACCCTAAACCTAAGCCTAAGCCCAAGCCTAAGCCCAACACTAAGCCTAACCCTATCACTAACCCTAGACCTAACCCTAACATTAACACTAACCCTAAGCCTAACCCTAACCCAAACCCTAAGCCTAACACTTACGCTAACCCTAAACCTGACTGTAAACCAAATTCTAACACTAACCATTACACTAAACCTAACCCTAGAAATTCATACACTTTCAACAAAGTGATTATCTTACAAAGTAAAGCATTTACAGAGAAAAGGAAGACTGTTCTCATTTCTAATTACGCTTTGACATATCTCCAACAACAACGTATCATTTCAGAGAAGCAAATGTGCGTTTCACACAAAACATTTCATGAAATTCATACATATTCTTTTTTTCTAACCCTAACAATAACCCTAACCCAGCCCTAAGACTAAGCCTAAGCCTACCCCTAACCCTAAGAGTAACACTAAACCTAACCCTAACACTAACCCTAACCGTAATCCTAACCCTAATCCTAAGCCTAACCCTTACTCTCACCCTAACCCTAAACCTAAACATAACGCTAACCCTTACCCTAACCCTAACCCTAGAAATTCGTACAGTTTCAACAAGGAGATTATCTTACAAAGTAAAGCTTCTACAGAGAAAAGGAAGACTGGTCTCATTTCTAACTATACTTGGACATATCTCCAACCACAACATATCATTTCAGAGAAACACATGTGTGTTTCAGACAAAAGCATTTCATGAAATTCGTACATATTTTTTTTCTAACCCTAACACTAACCCTAATACTAACCCTAACACTAACTCTAAGCCTAACCCTAACCCTAAGCCTAACCCGTACACTAACCCTAAGCATAGAAATTCAAACACTTTCAAAAATAGGTGATTATCTTTCAAAGTAATGCTTCTACAGAGAAAAGGAAGACTGTTGTCATTTCTAATTATACTTTGACATATCTCCAACAACAACGTATCATTTCAGAGAAACACATGTGCGTTTCACACAAAAGCATTTCATGAAGTTCATACATATTCATTTTTTTAACCATAACCCTAACACTAACCCTAAACCTAACCCTAACCCTAAGCCTAAGCCTAACCCTTACCCTAACTCTAACACTAACCCTTACATAAAGCCTAGAAATTCATAAACTTTCAAAACAAGGTGATTATCTTTCAAAGTAAAGCTTCTACAGAGAAAAGGAAGACTGTTGTCGTTTCAAATTATACTTTGATATATCTCCAACAACAATGAATCATTTCAGAGAAGCACATGTGCATTTCACACAAAAGCATTTCATAAAATTCATACATATTCTTATTTTTCAAATGCTAACACTAACACTAACCCTAAACCTAAAACTAACCCTAAGCCTAATCATAACCCTAACCCAAATACTAACACTAAACCTAACCATAAGCCTAACCCTAACCATAACCCTAAGCCTAATACTTACCCTAACCCTAACCCTAACCCTAAACCTAATGCTAACCCTTACCCTAACCCTAATCCAAACCCTAACCCTAGAAAGACATACAGTTTCAGCAAGGTGATTATCTTACAAAGTAAAGCTTTTACAAAGAAAAAGAAGACTGTTCTCATTTCTAACTATACTTGGACATATCTCCAACAACAACGTATCATTTCAGAGAAACACATGTGTGTTTCACACAAAAGCATTCATGAAATTCGTACATATTCTTTTTTTTCTAACCCTAACCCTAACCCTAACCCTAACCCTAACACTAACCGTAAACATATGCCTAAACTTAACCCTAATCCTAAGCCTAACCCTTACCCTGACCCCAACCCTAACCCTAACCCTAAGCCTAAGCCTAACCCTTACCCTAAACCTAAGGCTAAGCCTAAGCCTAACCGTAACCCTAACCCTAAACCTATCACTACCCTAGACCTAACCCTAACATTAACCTGAAACCTAAGCCTAACCCTAACCCAAACCCTAAGCCTAACACTTACCGTAACACTAACCCTGACCCTAATCCAAACTCTAACGCTAACCCTTACACTAACTCTACAAATTCATACACTTTCAACAATGTGATTATCTTACAAATTAAAGCATTTACAGTGAAAAGGAAGACTGTCCTCATTTGTAACTATACTTTGACGTATCTCCAACAACAATGTATCATTTCATAGAAAAACAAGTGCGTTTCACACAAAAGCATTTCATGAAATTCATAAATATTCTTTTGTTTCTAACCCTAACCCAAACCCTAACACTAACCTAACACATAGCCTAAGCCTAAACCTAACCCTAACACTAACCCTAACTGTAAACCTAAGCCCAAACCTAACCCTAAGCCTAACCCTTACTCTAACCATAACCCTAAAACAAAACATAACGCTAACCCTTACCCTAACCTTAACCCTAACCCTAACCCTAGAAATTCATACAGTTTCAACAAGGTGATTATCTTACAAAGTAAAGCTTCTACAGAGAAAAGGAAAACTGGTCTCATTTCTAAATATACTTGGACATATCTCCAACAACCACATATCATTTCAGAGAAACACATGTGCGTTTCACACAAAAGCATTTCATGAAATTCGTACATATTCTTTTTTTCTAACCCTAACCCTAACCATAACACTAACCCTAAAAATAACCCTAACCCTAAGCCTAACCCATACCCTAACCCTAACCCTAAGCCTAACCCTTACCCTAACTCTAACACTAACCCTAACCCTTACATAAAGCCTAGAAATTCATAAACTTTCAAAACAAGGTGATTATCTTTCAAAGTAAAGCTTCTACAGAGAAAAGGAAGACTGTTGTCGTTTCAAATTATACTTTGATTTATCTCCAACAACAACGAATCATTTCAGAGAAGCACATGTGCGTTTCACACAAAAGCATTTCATAAAATTCATACATATTCTTATTTTTCAAACGCTAACCCTAACCCTAACCCTAAACCTAAAACTAACCCTAAGCCTAACCATAAACCTAACCCAAAAACTAACACTAAACCTAACCATAAGCCTAACCCTAACCATAACCCTAAGCCTAATACTTACCCTAACCCTAACCCTAACCCTAAACCTAATGCTAACCCTTACCCTAACCCTAATCCAAACCCTAACCCTAGAAAGACATACAGTTTCAGCAAGGTGATTATCTTACAAAGTAAAGCTTTTACAAAGAAAAAGAAGACTGTTCTCATTTCTAACTATACTTGGACATATCTCCAACAACAACGTATCATTTCAGAGAAACACATGTGTGTTTCACACAAAAGCATTCATGAAATTCGTACATA
This sequence comes from Microtus agrestis, assembly GCA_902806775.1. NCBI lineage: Eukaryota > Metazoa > Chordata > Mammalia > Rodentia > Cricetidae > Microtus > Microtus agrestis. The sequence continues at coordinate 53,416 of CADCXT010003556.1, forward strand.
TTCTTTTTTTTCTAACCCTAACCCTAACCCTAACACTAACCGTAAACATATGCCTAAACTTAACACTAACCCTAACCCTTACCCTGACCCCAACCCTAACCCTAACCCTAAGCCAAAGCCTAACCCTTACCCTAAACCTAAGGCTAAGCCTAAGCCTAACCCTAACCCTAAACCTATCACTACCCTAGACCTAACCCTAACATTAACCTGAAACCTAAGCCTAACCCTAACCCAAACCCTAAGCCTAACACTTACCGTAACACTAACCCTGACCCTAATCCAAACTCTAACGCTAACCCTTACACTAACTCTACAAATTCCTACACTTTCAACAAGGTGATTATCTTACAAAGTAAAGCATTTACAGTGAAAAGGAAGACTGTTCTCATTTGTAACTATACTTTGACGTATCTCCAACAACAACGTATCATTTCATAGAAACACAAGTGCGTTTCACACAAAAGCATTTCATGAAATTCATACATATTCTTTTTTTTCTAACCCTAACCCAAACCGTAACACTAACCTAACCCATAGCCTAAGCCTAAACCTAACCCTAACACTAACCCTAACCGTAAGCCTAAGCATAAACCTAACCCTAAGCCTAACCATTACTCTAACCATAACCCTAAAACTAAACATAACGCTAACCCATACCCTAACCCTAACCCTAGAAATTCATACTGTTTCAACAAGGTGATTATCTTACAAAGTAAAGCTTCTACAGAGAAAAGGAAGACTGTTGTCATTTCAAATTATACTTTGATATATCTCCAACAACATATCTTTTCAGAGAAACACATGTGCGTTTCACACAAAAGCATTTCATGAAATTCACGCATATTCTTTTTTTTCGAACCCTAACCCTAACACTAAACGTAACCCTAACACTATCCCTAAGCCTAAGCCTAACCCTAACCCTAACCCTAAGCCTAACCCTAACCCTATCCTTAAGTCTAACCCTTATCCTAAACCTAAGCTAACCTTAGAAATTCATACAATTCCAACAAGGCGTTTATCTTAAAATGTAAATCTTCTACAAAGAAAAGGAAGACTGTTCTCATTTCTAATTATACTTGGACATATCTCCAACAAAAACGTATCTTTTCAGAGAAACACATGTGCGTTTCACACAAAAGCATTCATGAAATTCGTACATATTCTTTTTTCCTAACCCTAAACCTAACACTAACCCTAACACTAACACTAACCCTAAGCCTAACCCTAACCCTAACCCTAAGCCTAACCCTTACCTTAACCCCATCCCTAACCCTAATCCTAAGCCTAAGCCTAAGACTAACACTTACCCTAAACCTAATCCTAAGACTAAGCCTAAGCCTAACCCTAACCCTAACCCTATCACTAACCCTAGAGTTAACCCTAACACTAACACTAACCCTTAGCCTAACCTTAACCCAAACCCTATGCCTAACACTTACCATAACCCTAACCCTGACCCTAAACAAAACTCTAATGCTAACCCTTACCCTAACCCTAAGCCTAACCCTAACCCTAACACTAACCCTAAACCTAACCCTAACACTAATCCTAACCCTTACCCTAACCCTAACCCTAACACTTACATAAAGCCTAGAAATTCATACACTTTCAAAAATAGGTGATTATCTTTCAAAGTAATGCTTCTACAGAGAAAAGGAAGACTGTTCTCATTTCTAATTATACTTTGACATATCTCCAACAACAACGTATCATTTCAGAGAAACACATATGGGTTTCACACAAAAGCATTTCATGAAATTCGTACATATTCTTTTTTTTTTCTAACCCTAACCCTAACCATAACACTAACCCTAAACCTAACGCTAAGCCTAACCCATACCGTAACCCTAACACTAACCCTAACCCTTACATAAAGCCTAGAAATTTATAAACTTATAAAACAAGGTGATTGTCTTTCAAAGTAAAGCTTCTATAGAGAAAAGGAAGACTGTTGTCATTTCAAATAATACTTTTATATATCTCCAACAACAACGTATCATTTTAGAGAAACAGATGTGCTTTAAAAACAAAAGCATTTCATAAAATTCATACATATTCTTTTTTATCTAACCCTAATCCTAAACCTAAAACTAACCCTAAGCCTAACCATAACACTAACCCTAAAACTAACCCTAACCATAACGCTAACCCTAACCCTAACCCCTAACCCCTAACCCTAACCCTAACCCTAACCCTAACCCCTAACCCTAACCCTAACCCTAACCCCTAACCCTAACCCTAACCCTAACCCTAACCCCTAACCCTAACCCTAACCCTAACCCTAACCCTAACCCTAACCCTAACCCTAACCCTAACCCTACCTCCCCTACGCTAATCCTAAACCTAACCCTAACCCTACCTGGCAATAACCCTAACCTAACCCTACCCTCCTACCCTGGCACTACCTAACACCTACCTAACCCTGGCCTGGCCTAAACCTAAACCTACCCTAACCCTGCCTGGCCTAACCCTAAACCCAAACCCTACCCTGCCTACCTAACCCTACCTCGCTGCCCTAAGCTAACCCTACTCTACCCTACCCTCCCCTAAACCTACCCTCCCTACACTGCCTAAACCTAACACCTAACCCTAACCCAGGCCATGCCCTAACCTAACCTGGCCTAACCCTAACCATAAGCCTGGCCTAAAGCTACCTAAGCCTAACCCAAACCCCTAACCCTGGCCTAACCCTAACACCTAACCCTAACCCTAACCCTAACCCTAAACCCTAACACTAACCCTAACCCTAACCCTAACTCCTAACCATAAACCTAACCCTAATCCTAACCCTAACCCCAACCCTAACACTAAACCTAACCCTAACCCTAACCATAACCCTAACCCTAACCCTAAAATTAACACTAACCCTAAGCCTAACCCTAACCCAAACCATAGCCTAACACTTAACATAACCCTAACCCTGACCCTAAATCAAACTATAATGCTAACCCTTACCCTAACACTAAGCCTAAGCCTAACCCTAACCCTATCACTAACCCTAACACTAACCCTTAACCTAACCCTAACACTAATCCTAACCCTTACCCTAACCCTAACCCTAACCCTTACATAAAGTCTAGAAATTCATACACTTTCAAAAATAGGTGATTATCTTTCAAAGTAATGCTTCTACATAGAAAAGGAAGACTGTTCTCATTTCTAATTATACTTTGACATATCTCCAACAACAACGTATCATTTCAGAGAAACACATGTGCGTTTCACACAAAAGCATTTCATGAAATTCGTACATATTCTTTTTTTTCTAACCCTAACCCTAACCATAACACTAACCCTAAACCTAACCCTAACCCTAATATTAACACTAACCCTAACCCTAACCATAACACTAACCCTAAACCTAACCCTAATCCTAACCCTAACCCCAACCCTAACCCTAAACCTAACCCTAACCCTAACCCTAAACCCTAACCCTAACCCTAATATTAACACTAACCCTAACCCTAACCCTAACTCTAAGCCTAACCCTAAATCTAATCCTAACCCTAACCCTAACACTAACCGTAACCCTAACACTAACCCTAAACCCTAACCCTAACACTAACCCTAACATTAACACTAAGCCTCAGCCTAACCCTAACCCAAACCCTAAGCCTAACACTTACCATAACTCTAACCGTGACCCTAAACCAAACTCTAACGCTAACCCTTACCCCAAACCTAAGCCTAAGCCTAAGCCTAACCCTAACCCTAACACTAACACTAACCCTAAACCTAACATTAACACTAATCCTAACCCTTACCCTAACCCTAACCCCTACATAAAGCCTAGAAATTCATACACTTTCAAAAATAGGTGATTATCTTTCAAAATAATGCTTCTACAGAGAATAGGAAGACTGTTCTCATTTCTAATTATACTTTGACATATCTCCAAAAACAACGTATCATTTCAGAGAAACACATGTGCGTTTCACACAAAAGCATTTCATGAAATTCGTACATATTCTTTTTTTCTAACCCTAACCCTAACCATAACACTAACCCTAAACCTAACCCTAACCCTAAGCCTAACCCATACCCTAACCCTAACACTAACCCTTACCCATACATAAAGCCTAGAA
>CADCXT010003556.1:62500-80527 GCA_902806775.1 Microtus agrestis
AGTAATGCTTCTACAGAGAAAAGGAAGACTTGTCTCATTTCTAACTATACTTGGACATATCTCCAACAACAACATATCATTTCAGACAAACACATGTGCGTTTCACACAAAAGCATTTCATGAAATTCGTACATATTCTTTTTTTCTAACCCTAACCCTAACCCTAACACTAACCCTAACACTAACCGTAAACATATGCCTAAACTTAACCCTAACCCTAAGCCTAACCCTTACCCTGACCCCAACCCTAACCCTAACCCTAAGCCTAACCCTTACCCTAAACCTAAGCCTAAGCCTAAGCCTAAGCCTAAACCTAACCCTAAACCTATCACTACCCTAGACCTAACCCTAACATTAACCTGAACCCTAAGCCTAACCCTAACCCAAACCCTAAGCCTAACACTTACCATAACACTAACCCTGACCCTAATCCAAACTCTAACGCTAACCCTTACACTAACTCTACAAATTCATACACTTTAACAAGGTGATTATCTTACAAAGTAAAGCATTTACAGTGAAAAGGAAGACTGTTCTCATTTGTAACTATACTTTGACGTATCTCCAACAACAACGTATCATTTCATAGAAACACAAGTGCTTTTCACACAAAAGCATTTTATGAAATTCATACATATTCTTTTTTTTTCTAACCCTAACCCAAACCCTAACACTAACCCTAACCGTAAGCCTAAGCCTAAACCTAACCCTAAGCCTAACCCTTACTCTAACCATAAACCTAAAACTAAACATAACGCTAACCCTTACCCTAACCATAACCCTTAACCTAACCCTAGAAATTCATACAGTTTCAACAAGGTGATTATCTTACAAATTAAAGCTTCTACAGAGAAAAGGAAGACTGGTCTCATTTCTAACTATACTTGGACATATCTCCAACAACCACATATCATTTCAGAGAAACACATGTGCGTTTCACACAAAAGCATTTCATGAAATTCATACATATTCTTATTTTTCAAATGCTAACCCTAACCCTAAATCTAAAACTAACCCTAAGCCTAACCATAACCCTAACCCAAAAACTAACACTAAACCTAACCATAAGCCTAACCCTAACCATAACCCTAAGCCTAATACTTACCCTAACCCTAACCCTAAACCTAATCTAACCCTTACCCTAAACCTAATCCAAACCCAACCGTAACCCTAACCCTAAGCCTAAGCCTAAGCCTAACCCTTACCCTAAACCTAAGGCTAAGCCTAAGCCTCAGCCTATCCCTAACCCTAAACCTATCACTACCCTAGACCTAACCCTAACATTAACCTGAACCCTAACCCTAACCCTTACCCTAACAGTAACCCAAAACCTAACCCTAACCCTAACCCTAACCCTAACACTAACCCGAAACCTAAAACTAACCCTAAGCCTAAGCATAACCCTAACGCTAAAATTAACCCTAACCCTACCCTAACCCCTAACCCCTAACCCTAACCCTACCCTAACCCTAACCCTAACGCTAAACCCTAACCCTAACACTAACCCTAACCCTAACCCTAACTCTAACCATAACCCTAACCCTAATCCTAACCCTAACCCCAACCCTAACACTAAACCTAACCGTAACCCTAACCATAACCCTAACCCTAACCCTAAAATTAACACTAACCCTAAGCCTAACCATAACGCAAACCATAAGCCTAACACTTAACATAACCCTAACCCTGACCCTAAATCAAACTTTAACGCTAACCCTTACCCTAACCCTAAGCGTAAGCCTAACCCTAACCCTAACACTAACCCTAACACTAACCCTAAACCTAACCCTAACACTAATCCTAACCCGTACCCTAACCCTAACCCTTACCCTTACATAAAGCTTAGAAATTCATACACTTTCAAAAATAGGTGATTATCTTTCAAAGTAATGCTTCTACATAGAAAAGGAAGACTGTTCTCATTTCTAATTATACTTTGACATATCTCCAACAACAACGTATCATTTCAGAGAAACACATGTGCGTTTCACACAAAAGCATTTCATGAAATTCGTACATATTCTTTTTTTTCTAACCCTATCCCTAACCATAACACTAACCCTAAACCTAACCCTAACCCTAAGCCTAACACATACCCTAACCCTAACACTAACCCTAACCCTTACATAAAGCCTAGAAATTCATAAACTTATAAAACAAGGTGATTATCTTTCAAAGTAAAGCTTCTAGAGAGAAAAGTAAGACTGCTGTCATTTCAAATAATACTTTTATATATCTCCAACAACAACGTATCATTTTAGAGAAACAGATGTGCTTTTCAAACAAAAGCATTTCATAAAATTCATACATATTCTTTTTTTTCTAACCCTAACCCTAAACCTAAAACTAACCCTAAGCCTAACCATAACCCTAACCCTAAAACTAACCCTAACCCTCACTCTAACCCTAACCCTAACCCCTAACCCTAACCCTAACCCTAAACTTAACCCTAACCCTAAACCTAACCCCCTAACCCTAACCCAAACCCTAACCCTAACCCTAACCGTAACCCTAATCCCTAACCCTAACCCAAACCCTAACCCTAACCCTAACCCTAACCCTAACACTAACACTAACCCTAACCCTATCTCTAACATTAACCCTAACCCTAATCCTAACCCTAACCCCAACCCTAACCCTAAACCTAACCCTAACCCTAACCCTAAACCCTTACTCTTACCCTAACCCTAATATTAACACTAACCCTAACCCTAACCCTAACCCCTAACCCCTACCCTAACCCTAACCCCTAACCCTAACCCTCCCCTAACCCTAACCCTAACCCTAAACATAACCCTAACCTAAACCTAACCCCCTAACCCTACCCTAGCCCTAACCCCTAACCTCCTAACCCTAACCCCTAACCCTAACACAAACCCTAACCCTAACCCTAAACCCTAACCCTAACACTAACACTAACCCTAACCCTACCTCTAACATTAACCCTAACCCTAATCCTAACCCTAACCCCAACCCTAACCCTAAACATAACCCTAACCCTAACCCTAAACCCTCACCCTTACCCTAACCCTAATATTAACACTAACCCTAACCCTAAAACACTAACCCTGAACCTAACCCTATCACAATCCCTAACCCTAAACCTAACCATAAGGCTATCCCTAAACCTAACCATTAGACTAACCCTTACCCTAACCCTAACCCTAAACCTAATGATAACCCTTACCCTAACCCTAATCCTAACACTAAGCCTAGAAAGACATACATTTTCAGCATGGTGATTATCTTACAAAGTAAAGCCTTTACAAAGAAAAAGAAGACTGTTCTCATTTCTAACTATACTTGGACATATCTCCAAAAACAATGTATCATTTCAGAGAAACACATGTGTGTTTCACACAAAAGCATTCATGAAATTCGTACATATTCTTTTTTTCTAACCCTAACACTAACCCTAACACTAACCCTAACACTAACCGTAAACATATGCCTAAACTTAACCCTAACCCTAAGCCTAACCCTTACCCTGACCACAACCCTAACCCTAACCCTTAGCCTAAACCTAAGCCTAAGCCTAAGCCTAACCCTAACTCTAAACCTATCACTACCCTAGACCTAACCCTAATATTAACCTGAACCCTAAGCCTAACCCTAACCCAAACCCTAAGCCTAACACTTACCGTAACACTAACCCTGACCCTAATCCAAACTCTAACGCTAACCCTTACACTAACTCTACAAATTCATACACTTTAACAAGGTGATTATCTTACAAAGTAAAGCATTTACAGTGAAAAGGAAGACTGTTCTCATTTGTAACTATACTTTGACGTATCTCCAACAACAACGTATCATTTCATAGAAACACGTGTGCATTTCACACAAAAGCATTTCATGAAATTCATACATATTCTTTTTTTCTAACCCTAACCCAAACCCTAACAGTAAGCCTAAGCCTAAACCTAACCCTAAGCCTAACCCTTACTCTAACCATAACCCTAAAACTAAACATAACGCTAACCCTTAAACCTAACCCTAACCCTAACCCTAGAAATTCATACAGTTTCAACAAGGTGATTATCTTACAAAGTAAAGCTTCTACAGAGAAAAGGAAGACTGGTCTCATTTCTAACTATACTTGGACATATCTCCAACAACCACATATCATTTCAAAGAAACACATGTGCGTTTCACACAAAAGCATTTCATGAAATTCGTACATATTCTTTTTTTCTAACCCTAACCCTAACCTTAACGCTAACCCTAACACTAACCCTAACATTAAGCCTAATGCCTAACCCTAACCACAACCCTAACCTAAGCCTAAGCCTAACCCTCACTCCTAAACCTAAGCCTAAGCCCAAGCCTAAGCCTAACCCTAACACTAACCCTATCACTAAACCTAGACATAACCCTAACATTAACACTAACCCTAATCCTAACCCTAACCTCAAACCCTAAGCCTAACACTTACCCTAACCCTAAACCTGACTGTAAACCAAATTCTAACACTAACCATTACACTAAACCTAACCCTAGAAATTCATACACTTTCAACAAAGTGATTATGTTACAAAGTAAAGCATTTACAGAGATAAGGAAGACTGTTCTCATTTCTAATTATGCTTTGACATATCTCCAACAACAATGTATCATTTCAGAGAAGCAAATGTGCGTTTCACACAAAACATTTCATGAAATTCATACATATTTTTTTTTCTAACCCTAACAATAACCCTAACCCAGCCCTAAGACTAAGCCTAAGCCTAACCCTAACCCTAAGAGTAACATTAAACCTAACCCTAACACTAACCCTAACTGTAATCCTAACCCTAACACTAACCCTAACCCTACTCTAACCCTAACCCTAAACCTAAACATAACGCTAACCCTAACCCTAACCCTAACCCTAGAAATTCGTACAGTTTCAACAAGGTGATTATCTTACAAAGTAAAGCTTCTACAGAGAAAAGGAAGACTGGTCTCATTTCTAACTATACTTGGACATATCTCCAACAACAACGTATCATTTCAGAGAAACACATGTGTGTTTCACACAAAAGCATTCATGAAATTCGTACATATTCTTTTTTTCTAACCCTAACCCTAACCCTAACACTAACCCTAACACTAACCGTAAACATATGCCTAAACTTAACCCCTAACCCTAAGCCTAACCCTTACCCTGACCCCAACCGTGATCCCTGGCCTAAGCCTAAGCCTAAGCCTGCCTAACCCTTAGCCTTAGACCTAAGGCTAAGCCTAAGCCTCAGCCTATCCCTAACCCTAAACCTATCACTACCCTAGACCTAACCCTAACATTAACCTGAACCCTAGCCTCCTAACCTAACCCTTACCCTAACAGTAACCCAAAACCTGGCCTGCCTAACCCTAACTCCTAACACTAACCCTGAACCTGAGCCTAGCCTAACTCCTAAGCCTAGCCTACCTAGCTGGCTAAAATTAACCCTAACCCTAGCCTGACCCCCTAACCCCTGGCCTAACCCTAACTGCCTAAGGCCTAACCCTAACGCTAAACCCTAACCCTAGCACTGGCCTCCTAACCCTAACTCTAACCCTAACCCTAATCCTAACCCTAACCCCAACCCTAACACTAAACCTAACCGTAACCCTAACCATAACCCTAACCCTAACCCTAAAATTAACACTAACCCTAAGCCTAACCATAACGCAAACCATAAGCCTAACACTTAACATAGCCTAACCCTGACCCTAAATCAAACTTTAACGCTAACCCTTACCCTAACCTAGGCGTAAGCCTAAGCCTAACCCTAACACTAACCCTAACACTAACCCTAAACCTAACCCTAACACTAATCCTAACCCGTACCCTAACCCTAACCCTTACCCTTACATAAAGCTTAGAAATTCATACACTTTCAAAAATAGGTGATTATCTTTCAAAGTAATGCTTCTACATAGAAAAGGAAGACTGTTCTCATTTCTAATTATACTTTGACATATCTCCAACAACAACGTATCATTTCAGAGAAACACATGTGCGTTTCACACAAAAGCATTTCATGAAATTCGTACATATTCTTTTTTTTCTAACCCTATCCCTAACCATAACACTAACCCTAAACCTAACCCTAACCCTAAGCCTAACACATACCCTAACCCTAACACTAACCCTAACCCTTACATAAAGCCTAGAAATTCATAAACTTATAAAACAAGGTGATTATCTTTCAAAGTAAAGCTTCTAGAGAGAAAAGTAAGACTGCTGTCATTTCAAATAATACTTTTATATATCTCCAACAACAACGTATCATTTTAGAGAAACAGATGTGCTTTTCAAACAAAAGCATTTCATAAAATTCATACATATTCTTTTTTTTCTAACCCTAACCCTAAACCTAAAACTAACCCTAAGCCTAACCATAACCCTAACCCTAAAACTAACCCTAACCCTGGCCTAACCCTAACCCTAACCCCTAACCCTAACCCTAACTAAACTTAACTGGCCTAAAACCTGGCCTGGCCTAACCCTAGCCCTAGCCCTAAGCCTGGCCCGTAACCCTAACCCTAACCCTAACCCCAAGCCCTAACCCTCCCTGGGCCCTAACCCTAACACTAGCACTACCCTACCCCTATCTCTAACATTACCCTAGCCTAATCCTAACCCTAACCCCAACCCTAGCCTAAACCTAACCCTAACCCTAACCCTAAACCTCACTCTTGCCTAACCCTAATATTAACACTAACCTGGCCTGGCCTGCCCTAAACCCTAACCCTAGCCTAGCCTGGCCTGGCCCTGGCCTGGCCTAAGCCTAGCCTTAGGCCTGGCCTAGGCCTAGCCTCCTGGCCTGGCCTGGCCTGGCCCTGGCCTGCCCTAACCCTAGCCTAACACAAACCCTAAGCCTAGCCTAGGCCCTACCCCTAACACTAGCACTAGCCCTAACCCTGCCTCTAACATTACCCTAAGCCTAATCCTAACCCTAACCCCAACCCTAACCCTAAACATAACCCTAACCCTAACCCTAGGCCCTCACCCTTACCCTAAACCTAATATTAACACTAGCCCTAACCCTAAAACACTAACCCTGAACCTAACCCTATCACAATCCCTAACCCTAAACCTAACCATAAGGCTATCCCTAAACCTAACCATTAGACTAACCCTTACCCTAACCCTAACCCTAAACCTAATGATAACCCTTACCCTAACCCTAATCCTAACACTAAGCCTAGAAAGACATACATTTTCAGCATGGTGATTATCTTACAAAGTAAAGCCTTTACAAAGAAAAAGAAGACTGTTCTCATTTCTAACTATACTTGGACATATCTCCAAAAACAATGTATCATTTCAGAGAAACACATGTGTGTTTCACACAAAAGCATTCATGAAATTCGTACATATTCTTTTTTTCTAACCCTAACACTAACCCTAACACTAACCCTAACACTAACCGTAAACATATGCCTAAACTTAACCCTAACCCTAAGCCTAACCCTTACCCTGACCACAACCCTAACCCTAACCCTTACCCTAAACCTAAGCCTAAGCCTAACCCTAACTCTAAACCTATCACTACCCTAGACCTAACCCTAATATTAACCTGAACCCTAAGCCTAACCCTAACCCAAACCCTAAGCCTAACACTTACCGTAACACTAACCCTGACCCTAATCCAAACTCTAACGCTAACCCTTACACTAACTCTACAAATTCATACACTTTAACAAGGTGATTATCTTACAAAGTAAAGCATTTACAGTGAAAAGGAAGACTGTTCTCATTTGTAACTATACTTTGACGTATCTCCAACAACAACGTATCATTTCATAGAAACACGTGTGCATTTCACACAAAAGCATTTCATGAAATTCATACATATTCTTTTTTTCTAACCCTAACCCAAACCCTAACAGTAAGCCTAAGCCTAAACCTAACCCTAAGCCTAACCCTTACTCTAACCATAACCCTAAAACTAAACATAACGCTAACCCTTAAACCTAACCCTAACCCTAACCCTAGAAATTCATACAGTTTCAACAAGGTGATTATCTTACAAAGTAAAGCTTCTACAGAGAAAAGGAAGACTGGTCTCATTTCTAACTATACTTGGACATATCTCCAACAACCACATATCATTTCAAAGAAACACATGTGCGTTTCACACAAAAGCATTTCATGAAATTCGTACATATTCTTTTTTTCTAACCCTAACCCTAACCTTAACGCTAACCCTAACACTAACCCTAACATTAAGCCTAACCCTAACCCTAACCACAACCCTAACCCTAAGCCTAAGCCTAACCCTCACCCTAAACCTAAGCCTAAGCCCAAGCCTAAGCCTAACCCTAACCCTAACCCTATCACTAAACCTAGACATAACCCTAACATTAACACTAACCCTAATCCTAACCCTAACCCAAACCCTAAGCCTAACACTTACCCTAACCCTAAACCTGACTGTAAACCAAATTCTAACACTAACCATTACACTAAACCTAACCCTAGAAATTCATACACTTTCAACAAAGTGATTATGTTACAAAGTAAAGCATTTACAGAGATAAGGAAGACTGTTCTCATTTCTAATTATGCTTTGACATATCTCCAACAACAATGTATCATTTCAGAGAAGCAAATGTGCGTTTCACACAAAACATTTCATGAAATTCATACATATTCTTTTTTTCTAACCCTAACAATAACCCTAACCCAGCCCTAAGACTAAGCCTAAGCCTAACCCTAACCCTAAGAGTAACACTAAACCTAACCCTAACACTAACCCTAACTGTAATCCTAACCCTAACACTAACCCTAACCCTTACTCTAACCCTAACCCTAAACCTAAACATAACGCTAACCCTAACCCTAACCCTAACCCTAGAAATTCGTACAGTTTCAACAAGGTGATTATCTTACAAAGTAAAGCTTCTACAGAGAAAAGGAAGACTGGTCTCATTTCTAACTATACTTGGACATATCTCCAACAACAACGTATCATTTCAGAGAAACACATGTGTGTTTCACACAAAAGCATTCATGAAATTCGTACATATTCTTTTTTTCTAACCCTAACCCTAACCCTAACACTAACCCTAACACTAACCGTAAACATATGCCTAAACTTAACCCTAACCCTAAGCCTAACCCTTACCCTGACCCCAACCGTAACCCTAACCCTAAGCCTAAGCCTAAGCCTAACCCTTACCTTAAACCTAAGGCTAAGCCTAAGCCTCAGCCTATCCCTAACCCTAAACCTATCACTACCCTAGACCTAACCCTAACATTAACCTGAACCCTAACCCTAACCCTAACCCTTACCCTAACAGTAACCCAAAACCTAACCCTAACCCTAACCCTAACACTAACCCGAAACCTAAAACTAACCCTAAGCCTAAGCATAACCCTAACGCTAAAATTAACCCTAACCCTGGCCTGGCCTAGCCCTAACCCCTAGCCTAACCCTGGCCTGGCCTGGCCTGGCCTAACGCTAAACCCTAACCCTAGCACTGGCCTGGCCTAACCCTAGCCTAACCCTACCCTAATCCTAACCCTGGCCCAACCCCAACCCTAACACTAAACCTAACCGTAACCCTAACCATAGCCTAAGCCCTACCCTAAAATTAACACTAACCTCCTAAGCCTAACCATAACGCAAACCATAAGCCTAACACTTAACATAACCCTAACCCTGACCCTAAATCAAACTTTAACGCTAACCCTTCCCCTAACCCTAAGGCGTAAGCCTAACCCTAACCCTAACACTAACCCTAACACTAACCCTAAACCTAACCCTAACACTAATCCTAACCCGTACCCTAACCCTAACCCTTACCCTTACATAAAGCTTAGAAATTCATACACTTTCAAAATAGGTGATTATCTTTCAAAGTAATGCTTCTACATAGAAAAGGAAGACTGTTCTCATTTCTAATTATACTTTGACATATCTCCAACAACAACGTATCATTTCAGAGAAACACATGTGCGTTTCACACAAAAGCATTTCATGAAATTCGTACATATTCTTTTTTTTCTAACCCTATCCCTAACCATAACACTAACCCTAAACCTAACCCTAACCCTAAGCCTAACACATACCCTAACCCTAACACTAACCCTAACCCTTACATAAAGCCTAGAAATTCATAAACTTATAAAACAAGGTGATTATCTTTCAAAGTAAAGCTTCTAGAGAGAAAAGTAAGACTGCTGTCATTTCAAATAATACTTTTATATATCTCCAACAACAACGTATCATTTTAGAGAAACAGATGTGCTTTTCAAACAAAAGCATTTCATAAAATTCATACATATTCTTTTTTTCTAACCCTAACCCTAAACCTAAAACTAACCCTAAGCCTAACCATAACCCTAACCCTAAAACTAACCCTAACCCTAACTCTAACCCTAACCCTAACCCTAACCCTAAACTTAACCCTAACCCTAAACCTAACCAACTAACCCTAAACCTAACCCTAAACCTAACCGTAGCCCTAACCCCTAACCCTAACCCAAACCCTAACCCTAACCCTAAACCCTAACCCTAACACTAACACTAACCCTAACCCTATCTCTAACACTTAACCCTAACCCTAATCCTAACCCTAACCCCAACCCTAACCCTAGGCCTGGCCTGGCCTAACCCTAACCCTAAACCCTTCCCTAACCCTAATATTAACACTAACCCTAACCTCCTGGCCTAGCCCTAGCCCTGGCCTACCCTAACCCTAACCCCTAACCCTAAGCCTAACCCTAACCTAAGCCTAACCCTAAGCCTGGCCTGGCCTGGCCTAACCCTAACCCTAACCCTAACCCTAACCCCTAACCCCTAACCCTAACCCTAACCCTAACCCTAAACCCTAACCCTAACACTAACACTAACCCTAACCCTACCTCTAACATTAACCCTAACCCTAATCCTAACCCTAACCCCAACCCTAACCCTAAACATAACCCTAACCCTAACCCTAAACCCTCACCCTTACCCTAACCCTAATATTAACACTAGCCCTAACCCTAAAACACTAACCCTGAACCTAACCCTATCACAATCCCTAACCCTAAACCTAACCATAAGGCTATCCCTAAACCTAACCATTAGACTAACCCTTACCCTAACCCTAACCCTAAACCTAATGATAACCCTTACCCTAACCCTAATCCTAACACTAAGCCTAGAAAGACATACATTTTCAGCATGGTGATTATCTTAGAAAGTAAAGCCTTTACAAAGAAAAAGAAGACTGTTCTCATTTCTAACTATACTTGGACATATCTCCAAAAACAATGTATCATTTCAGAGAAACACATGTGTGTTTCACACAAAAGCATTCATGAAATTCGTACATATTCTTTTTTTCTAACCCTAACACTAACCCTAACACTAACCCTAACACTAACCGTAAACATATGCCTAAACTTAAACCTAACCCTAAGCCTAACCCTTACCCTGACCACAACCCTAACCCTAACCCTTACCCTAAACCTAAGCCTAAGCCTAAGCCTAAGCCTAAACCTAACCCTAAACCTATCACTACCCTAGACCTAACCCTAATATTAACCTGAACCCTAAGCCTAACCCTAACCCAAACCCTAAGCCTAACACTTACCGTAACACAAACCCTGACCCTAATCCAAACTCTAACGCTAACCCTTACACTAACTCTACAAATTCATACACTTTAACAAGGTGATTATCTTACAAAGTAAAGCATTTACAGTGAAAAGGAAGACTGTTCTCATTTGTAACTATACTTTGACGTATCTCCAACAACAACGTATCATTTCATAGAAACACGTGTGTGTTTCACACAAAAGCATTTCATGAAATTCATACATATTCTTTTTTTTCTAACCCTAACCCAAACCCTAACAGTAAGCCTAAGCCTAAACCTAACCCTAAGCCTAACCCTTACTCTAACCATAACCCTAAAACTAAACATAACGCTAACCCTTAAACCTAACCCTAACCCTAACCCTAGAAATTCATACAGTTTCAACAAGGTGATTATCTTACAAAGTAAAGCTTCTACAGAGAAAAGGAAGACTGGTCTCATTTCTAACTATACTTGGACATATCTCCAACAACCACATATCATTTCAAAGAAACACATGTGCGTTTCACACAAAAGCATTTCATGAAATTCGTACATATTCTTTTTTTCTAACCCTAACCCTAACCCTAACGCTAACCCTAACACTAACCCTAACATTAAGCCTAACCCTAACCCTAACCCTAACCACAACCCTAACCCTAAGCCTAAGCCTAACCCTCACCCTAAACCTAAGCCTAAGCCCAAGCCTAAGCCTAACCCTAACCCTAACCCTATCACTAACCCTAGACATAACCCTAACATTAACACTAACCCTAATCCTAACCCTAACCCAAACCCTAAGCCTAACACTTACCCTAACCCTAAACCTGACTGTAAACCAAATTCTAACACTAACCATTACACTAAACCTAACCCTAGAAATTCATACACTTTCAACAAAGTGATTATGTTACAAAGTAAAGCATTTACAGAGATAAGGAAGACTGTTCTCATTTCTAATTATGCTTTGACATATCTCCAACAACAATGTATCATTTCAGAGAAGCAAATGTGCGTTTCACACAAAACATTTCATGAAATTCATACATATTCTTTTTTTCTAACCCTAACAATAACCCTAACCCAGCCCTAAGACTAAGCCTAAGCCTAACCCTAACCCTAAGAGTAACACTAAACCTAACCCTAACACTAACCCTAACTGTAATCCTAACCCTAACACTAACCCTAACCCTTACTCTAACCCTAACCCTAAACCAAAACATAACGCTAACCCTAACCCTAACCCTAGAAATTCGTACAGTTTCAACAAGGTGATTATCTTACAAAGTAAAGCTTCTACAGAGAAAAGGAAGACTGGTCTCATTTCTAACTATACTTGGACATATCTCCAACAACAACATATCATTTCAGACAAACACATGTGCGTTTCAGACAAAAGCATTTCATGAAATTCGTCCATATTCTTTTTTTTCTAACCCTAACACTAACCCTAATACTAACCCTAACACTAACTCTAAGCCTAACCCTAACCCTAAGCCTAACCCGTACACTAACCCTAAGCCTAGAAATTCAAACACTTTCAAAAATAGGTGATTATCTTTCAAAGTAATGCTTCTACAGAGAAAAGGAAGACTGTTCTCATTTCTAATTATACTTTGACATATCTCCAACAAGAACGTATCATTTCAGAGAAACACATGTGCGTTTCACACAAAAGCATTTCATGAAGTTCATACATATTCCTTTTTTAACCCTAACCCTAACCCTAACACTAACCATAACACTAACCCTAAACCTAACCCTAACCCTAAGCGTAACCCTTACCCTAACTCTAACACTAACCCTAACACTTACATAAAGCCTAGAAATTCATAAACTTTCAAAACAAGGTGATTATCTTTCAAAGTAAAGCTTCTACAGAGAAAAGGAAGACTGTTGTCGTTTCAAATAATACTTTGATTTATCTCCAACAACAACAAATCATTTCAGAGAAGCACATGTGCATTTCACACAAAAGCATTTCATAAAATTCATACATATTCTTATTTTTCAAACGCTAACCCTAACCCTAAACCTAAAACTAACCCTAAGCCTAACCATAACCCTAACCCAAAAACTAACACTAAACCTAACCATAAGCCTAACCCTAACCATAAAGCTAAGCCTAATACTTACCCTAACCCTAACCCTAAAACTAATCTAACCCTTACCCTAACCCTAATCCAAACCCTAACCCTAGAAAGACATACAGTTTCAGCAAGGTGATTATCTTACAAAGTAAAGCTTTTACAAAGAAAAAGAAGACTGTTCTCATTTCTAACTATACTTGGACATATCTCCAACAACAACGTATCATTTCAGAGAAACACATGTGTGTTTCACACAAAAGCATTCATGAAATTCGTACATATTCTTTTTTTTAACCCTAACCCTAACCCTAACACTAACCCTAACACTAACCGTAAACCTATGCCTAAACTTAACCCTAACCCTAAGCCTAACCCTAAGCCTAACCCTTACCCTAAACCTAAGGCTAAGCCTAAGCCTAAGCCTATCCCTAACCCTAAACCTATCACTACCCTAGACCTAACCCTAACATTAACCTGAACCCTAAGCCTAACCCTAACCCAAACCCTAAGCCTAAAACTTACCGTAACACTAACCCTGACCCTAATCCAAACTCTAACGCTAATCCTTACACTAACTCTACAAATTCATACACTTTCAACAAGGTGATTATCTTACAAAGTAAAGCATTTACAGTGAAAAGGAAGACTGTTCTCATTTGTAACTATACTTTGACGTATCTCCAACAACAACGTATCATTTCATAGAAACACAAGTGCGTTTCACACAAAAGCATTTCATGAAATTCATACATAATCTTTTTTTTCTAACCGTAACCCAAACCCTAACACTAACCCTAACCGTAAGCCTAAGCCTAAACCTAACCCTAAGCCTAACCCTTACTCTAACCATAACCCTAAAACTAAACATAACGCTAACCCTTACCCTAACCAAAACCTTTAACCTAACCCTAGAAATTCATACAGTTTCAACAAGTTGATTATCTTACAAATTAAAGCTTCTACAGAGAAAAGGAAGACTGGTCTCATTTCTAACTATACTTGGACATATCTCCAACAACCACATATCATTTCAGAGAAACACATGTGCGTTTCACACAAAAGCATTTCATGAAATTCGTACATATTTTTTTTTTTTTCTAACCCTAACCCTAACCATAACACTAACCCTAAACCTAATCCTAACCCTAAGCCTAAGCCATACCCTAACCCTAACACTAACCCTAACCCTTAAATAAAGCCTAGAAATTCATAAACTTTCAAAACAAGGAGATTATCTTTCAAAGTAAAGCTTCTACAGAGAAAAGGAAGACTGATGTCATTTCAAATTATACTTTGATATATCTCAAAACAACAACGTATCATTTCAGAGAAACAAATGTGCGTTTCACAAAAAAGCATTTCATAAAATTCACACATATTCTATTTTTTCTAATCCTAAACCTAAACCTAACCCTAAACCTAAAACAAACCCTAAGCCTAACCATAACCCTAACCCTAAAACTAAAACTAACACTAACCCTAACCCTAAGCCTAACCATTAAACTAAAGCTGAACCTAAGCCTAAGCCTAAGCCTCAGCCTAACCCTAACCCTAACACTAACCATGAACATAACACTATCACTATCCCTAACCCTAAACCTAACCATAAGCCTAACCCTAAATCTATCCCTAAGACTAACCCTTACCCTAACCCTAACACTAAACCTAATGATAACCCTTACCCTAATCCTAACACTAAGCCTAGAAATACATACAGTTTCAACAAGGTGATTATCTTACAAAGTATAGCTTCTACAGAGAAAAGGAAGACTGTTCTCATTTCTAACTATACTTGGACATATCTCCAACAACAACGTATCATTTCAGAGAAACACATGTGCGTTTCACACAAAAGCATTCATGAAATTCATACATATTCTTTTTTCCTAACCCTAACACTAACCCTAACCCAAACCCTAAGCCTAACCCTAACCACAAACCTAACCGTATCCATAAGCGTAAGCCTAAACCTCACCCTAAACAGAAGTCTAAGCATAAGCCTAACCCTAAACCTAACACTATCACTAACACTAGACCTAACCCTAACATTAACCCTAACCCTAAGCCTAACCCTAACCCAAACCCTAAGCCTAACACTTACTCTAACCCTAACCCTGACCCTAAGCCAAACTCTAACGGTAACCCTTACCCTAAACCTAAACCTAGAAATTCATACACTTTCAACAAGGTGATTATCTTACAAAATAATGCTTCTACAGAGAAAAGGAAGACGGTTCTCATTTCTAATTATACTTTGATATATCTCCAACAACAACGTATCATTTCAGAGAAACACATGTGCGTTTCACACAAAAGCATTCAAGAAATTCACGCATATTCTTTTTTTCGAACCCTAACCATAACACTAAACCTAACCCTAACACTAACCCTAACCCTAAGCCTAACCCTAACCCTAACCCTAAACCTAAGCCTAACCCTAAACCTATCCTTAAGTCTAACCCTTACTCTAACCCTAACCCTAACACTAGAAATTCATACAGTTTCAACAAGGTGTTTATCTTAAAAAGTAAATCTTCTACAGAGAAAAGGAAGACTGTTCTCATTTCTAATTATACTTGGACATATCTCCAACAAAAACGTATCATTTCAGAGAAACACATGTGCGTTTCACACAAAAGCATTCATGAAATTCGTACATATTCTTTTTTTTCTAACCCTAACCCTAACAGTAACCCTAACACTAACACTAACCCTAAGCCTAACCCTAAGCCTAACCCTTACCCTAACCCCAACCCTAACCCTAATCCTAAACCTAAGCCTAAGCCTAACCCTTACCCTAAACCTAAACCTAAGACTAAGCCTAAGCCTAACCCTAACCATATTACTAACCCTAGACCTAACACTAACATTAACACTAAACCTAAGCTTAACCCTAACCAAAACCCTAAGCCTAACACTTACCATAACCCTAACCCTGAACCTAAATCAAACTCTAACGCTAACACTTACCCTAACCCTAAGCCTAAGACTAAGCCTATCCCTAACCCTAACACTAAACCTAACACTAACCCTAAACCTAACCCTAACACTAATCCTAATCCTTACGCTAACCTTAACCCTAACCCTAACCCTTACATAAAGCCTAGAAATTTATACACTTTCAAAAATAGGTGATTATCTTTCAAAGTAATGCCTCTACAGAGAAAAGGAAGACTGTTCTCATTTCTAATTATACTTTGACATATCTCCAACAACAACGTATCATTTCAGAGAAACACATGTGCGTTTCACACAAAAGCATTTCATGAAATTCGTACATATTCTTTTTTTTCTAACCATAACCCTAACCATAACACTAACCATAAACCTAACCCTAACCCTAAGCCTAACCCATACCCTAACCCTAACACTAACCCTAACCCTTACATAAAGTCTAGAAATTCATAAACTTTCAAAACAAGGTGATTATCTTTCAAAGTAAAGCTTCTACAGAGAAAAGGAAGACTGTTGTCATTTCCAATAATACTTTTATATATCTCCAACAACAACGTATCATTTTATAAAAACAGATGAGCTTTTCAAACAAAAGCATTTCAAAAAATTCATACATATTCTTTTTTTTCTAACCCTAACCCTAACACTAAACTTAAAACTAACCCTAACCCTAACCCCTAAACCTAACCCTAACCCTAAACCTAAACCTAACCCTAAGCCTAACACTAACCCTAACCCTAACACTAACCCCTAATTCTAACCCTAACCCTAACCCTAACCCTAACCCTAAACACTAACCCTAACCCTAACCGTAACCCTAAACCCTAACCCTAACCCCTAACCCTAACCCTAACCCTAACCCCTAACCCCTAACCCTAACACTAACCCTAACCCCTAATCCTAACCCTAACCCTAACCCTAAACCTAACCCTAACCCCAATATCCCTAACCCTAACCCTAACCCTAAACCCTAACTCTAACCCTCCTAACCCTAACACTAACCGTAACCCTAACCCTAACCCTAAGCCTAAGCCTAAACCTTATCCTAAACCTAAGCCTAAGCCTAATCCTAAGCCTAACCCTAACCCTATCACTACCCTAGACCTAACCTAACATTAACCCGAACCCTAACCCTAACCCTAACCCAAACCCTAAGCCTAACATTTACCCTAACACTAACCCTGACCCTAATCCAAACTCTAATGATAACCCTTACCCTAACCATAACCCTAGAAATTCATACACTTTCAACAGGTGATTAACATACAAAGTAAAGCATTTTCAGTGAAAAGGAAGACTGTTCTCATTTCTAACTATACTTTGACGTATCTCCAACAACAACGTATCATTTCAGAGAAACACATGTGCGTTTCACACAAAATCATTTCATGAAATTCACACATATTTTTTTTAACCCTAACCCTAACTCTAAACCTAAGCC
>CADCXT010003557.1:0-10561 GCA_902806775.1 Microtus agrestis
TGGTCCATTTCTATCATGACTCTTCTAGGCTAACTCTCGCACCTGGACTAGCCCATTTCTAATAATGTGTATAAGCACCCCAAGGTGCGCTTACCGGGGAGATTCTAGCCTATGTCCATCTTGGGTCGATGAGGAGCTTCATCGCGTGTGTCTCAGAGAGAAGAGCTATCCCGTCTGCCCGCTAGACAGGAGTATGGTGTCTCTCTCTGAGGCTTCTGGCGCTGAGCGGAGCTGCATGCTTTCTGCCCTCACTTCCTCTTCCTCGCAGCATTTTCTTCTGTTTACTCCACCCACCTATGTTCTAACCAATGGGACCAAGCAGTTTATTTATTGCTTAGCCAATGAAATCAACAGATTGATATATGACACTCCCACATCACTTCCCCTTTTTCTGTTTAAACAAAAAGGAAAGGCTTTAACTGTAACATAGCAAAAAAAAGTGAACAATTTTCAAAACTCTAGAAATGACAGAGACATCTCGCTGCCTGGACAGTCACCCAAAGTTCCTCTGTACCGTTGGGGCATCCATCTTCGGCCTACAGGCCCATAGTTTTTAGCAGACATTCCACAAAGCAGGAAATTTCAAAGGCAGTCACTATCTGCTTGTCCTGAAGAATGTCTTGCAGACTCCTTCATGAATCAGGAACCCCGAAAGATCATCTCACCTTTAGGCAAGTTCAGTAGTCCTCTCTCTGCGGGTTCTCTGTGTCCAGTTTATGCAATAGTTCAGGCAAGAGCAGTTTCTTGCCCAAATGGCTATCAAACTCCATTAGAATCCTCTTCGATGCCCATCTTCCTCTCAAAGCAGATTGGTGCTGCCAGGAGCAGAGTGTCTCATTGTCATGAAAAGTCCTAAGTTATTAAAACATTTAAAATGCTGTATTCTATAATCTTTGAAAGATATGAAGAATGTCTATCTAAAATTTATCTCTGCACATCTAGAAAATCTTAACTAACATGACTACAAACTTGACTATTATGATTATCTATTAACAACCTATATACATTACATTTTTTAAATGAACTACACAATCACAATACCTTAATCAATATCAGAAATTCCTATACATATAACAAAATTGACCTTAAATTTAAATCACTAAAGCAAAATCCATATCAATGCAAATTATTCATACATATATCATATCCCCCTTTAAATGTAAAAGAACATTTATAAACCATATTTGGGAACATGGGCGCAGTTTTTTCTCTCCAAACTGCTTCCTGCTGAATGGGGGCGTCGTTAATTAGGTCTTTCATGGTATAACCTGTGTGCTAGTTTCATCTCAGTTGGCAGTTGAGCGAAGCAATTTTCTGAAGATGTTCACAGCAACCCTTCAGGAGGGCGTGGTCCATCATACCATATTCGGATAGAAGAAATGAACAGGGTCTCATCCTCTGTGAAAACAAAACAAAAAACTCCTTTCCAAAGTATCATGTCCTTAGATCCAAATTGCAAAGTCAAGGCATTTCCAAAATATCTATGTTGAATTAGTTCAGCAGCATTTATAAACAAATATCTTTTAGTAGCTTTTGCTCCTTCCTCAGCATTCAAACAATTCAAAGAGAGCATAATAGCATACAGTATCAAGATTCTCTGTGTATTTTCCATCTTTGTACGCATTATTTTAACCTCTATTTCATTTATATTTACTTTTATTTTATATTCTCTGTATCTTTGTCCTGGAATAACTCTGTAGACCAGGCTGTCCTTGAACTCTCAGAGATCCTTCTGTCTCTGCCTCCCAGGCATTGGGATTAAAGGTGTTTGCTACCACACCTTGAACTCACAGAGATCTGTTTGTCTCTGCCTTCTAGGCACTGGGATTAAAGGCCTGTGCTACCACACCTTGAAGTCACAGAGGTCAATCTCCCTCTGCCTCCCAAGCATTGGGATTAAAGGCGTGTACACACAACTTCTCTTTTTCTTACTTTGTTTTTTACTTTATGAACTTCAACTTTTAGTCTGCATATATTTTCAACACACTGTAAATCATTTAGAAATTTTCTTTGTCTTTGAATCTCTCTTTACTGTAAATCTCTCTTTTTCTGACCACACGAGCCTTTAAATTACTGAGCAATATGTGTAGGATTAAAGCCGTGGCTTTGCCACCTAGATCCAGTCCATTCCTTAGCTTTCTGCCATTCCAACCTTGTGGCTGAGGTACCGGCCAGAGCCGCCTTCAGTGCCACAACTCTACAGTGTTTCAAGGTCCTTGACAGCTTCCGCAGCCTGGGCTTGTAAACTGCATGACCCGCCCGCGTAAAAGAGTCAGAGTTTGCCCAGGCAGGACAGCCCAGAAAGCCGGCAATTTTAAACAGCGCAGCTTTTTTCCTGCTACGGCTGAAAACTGAAAAGCATGCGTTCAGCTTTTCATCAACATCGTCTAAGTGTTTCGTGGCAGGACCTCTTAATGAGCTGCAGGGTTTTGCAGCTGAAGCTGAGTCAGGAAGCCTCTCTTAGACGAGAGCTCTAGCAAGCAGGGCAGACCCAAGAAACTGCTGCTACCAAGAAAACAAACATGCTCTACTCTTTCCCAGGCTTTCTCAGACATTCTGTGGATTCAGTTGGCCCCACGTTGGGCGCCATCTGTTGAAATAGCAGCGGCGGGGCTGCGTCCCCAACACCCCAGCCGCTTCCACGTGGCTAGCTTATGCCCGAAATAACAACACACATACTGTATTCATTTAAGTACTGCTTGGTCCATTTCTATCATGACTCTTCTAGGCTAACTCTCGCACCTGGACTAGCCCATTTCTAATAATGTGTATAAGCACCCCAAGGTGCGCTATCGGGAGATTCTAGCCTATGTCCATCTTGGGTCGATGAGGAGCTTCATCGCGTGTGTCTCAGAGAGAAGAGCTATCCCGTCTGCCCGCTAGACAGGAGTATGGTGTCTCTCTCTGAGGCTTCTGGCGCTGAGCGGAGCTGCATGCTTTCTGCCCTCACTTCCTCTTCCTGCAGCATTTTCTTCTGTTTACTCCACCCACCTATGTTCTAACCAATGGGACCAAGCAGTTTATTTATTGCTTAGCCAATGAAATCAACAGATTGATATATGACACTCCACATCACGAGACTGTGTTTAAAACTTGATTATAAGACGTTAGACGGTAAGATGGCTGTAATAACATCCTAGCACCATTAACCATCAAAGCAGAGGGTAATTACTATCCCCTCTTGGCATATGCTGTATCATTTTCTGCAAAATATCCATTTACTGCTTACTGCTTTAGGAGCCTAAATGTATTGGATTTTGGAAGTCATCATCAAGATGCTATTTTTGGAGTTTGCATATCCTATGCTCCGTGACCGGCAAAGAAACCAGGCATTAAATTCCATTTTGCAAAATATTTTGAGGTATACTTGACTATGCTGAGTATGGTAATTTCTATCTTATTTTCTGTCATATGTGATAAAAGGGACACAAACAGTAGTGGTGTGTATATATAAGGCACCGACCCTTATGATTGTCTGTTTAAAGAGCAGCTGTGTAGTTCCGACTGTCATGGAATATGTGTGACATTGCAGCCAGTGGTGTGGCAGACCAGGTGTTTATGAATGCATGTGGAAGACAGGAAGAGGATTCAGAATGGAAGTAGGTTTTCCACATAGGCACTGGAAAAAGCAGCTCCAAACTCAGAAATTTCTGCATATTCTTTATTTATTTTTATCTAGCTTCAACTGTTCTTTCTGGAAAACAACAAAGAGAAAATGCAATCCATGCACACAGAATTATTTTTAAAATAATAAGTTTTAGGTGTTTAGCCATTTAACACAATTAGAATTTCAAAGTATAGAGCCTGGGGTAAAAATAGGAGATTTTCTTCTCTTCATCTTTCTCCCGTCACAGATTTGAGAAATAGCACCATTATTTCCCTCATTATAAGAAGCACTCTAGAATGATTGGGTTGGAGAGATGGCTCAGCCATTAAAGGCTAGACTCACATCCAAAAATAAAAGAACTAAAAAATAATTAATAAAAATGTTACTTTCTTTGTTGATTCTTAGTTTAATTTATATATGTATCTTTAAATTTTGATATACTTTGATCTATTAGATATATTTAAAATTCGATATAAACAACAGGCACAACGATACATCCACAGGTAACACTGTCTTTCATTCTTTGCTTTCCTCCTATTGCTTGTAGGAAGACCATGTCTGGCAAAGAAGCTCCAAGAACTAAGGAGTGCCAACAGTGAGTCTCACTTCTCTCTTCAGTAGCCGCATGGCTCTCCCAAACACAAAGCATCTTAGCAGGCCTTGGGATGTCTGTGCTGAGAATAGTCACAATGACTGGCAGGAAAATGGAAATGCACTTGTGGTTTTGTCATTTTGGTAACCATGGCGATGAAGACCTGCAGAGCATTTTAGTGACCCTGCTCAGGAACTTAGGAGAGGTCTTATTTGTTGTAAAGCTTGACTCCTATCATGAAGCTGCACTTGGAGTATCGACGCTTCGCTGCTGAGCACGGATACCTTACCAGATTGGCTATTTGCTTTTTTCACCTTATTTTTCTAAAAGTATAAGCAGTTACCTGAAACATAGGTAAAAATTTTAGGAGAGTATAGCAGTTAAAAATGAGCACTTAAAAAATATTGGAGAAGAAGGACTGAAACATACTGACGTAAGTGTACAGAATTAAAACTAATTTCTGAACTTCTTGGTAATCAGATAGAAATATAAAATTATTCTTTAGTCTGAAATTATTTAGAAACTTGAGAAGAGTGTCTGTAAGTTTGTACATTTATAGGCATAGGCATCTCCTTTAGGAGAGGAAAATTTTCTTCTGTGCTTTTCCTGAAAATATTTTCTGGGCCTTCGAGCTGGGATTCTTCTTCTTTATTCTTATTATTCTTAGGTTTGGAATTTGCAGAAGGTCTCAGATTTCCTGGATGTTTCGTGTCATGAACTTTTTAGATTTAACGTTTTCTTTGACTAATGTCTCATTTTTTCCCATCATATCTTCAATGCCTGATATTGTCTCTTCAGTCTCTTGTATTTTTTGGTGATGCTTGCGTCTGTGGTTCAGGTTTGCATACGTATATTTTTCATTTCCAGAATTACCTCAGTTTGTGTTTTCATTATTGTTTCTATGTCCATTTTCAGATCATGAGCATTTTTATTCATTTTGTTTTTTCTTGGCTTTCTTTAACAGATTTTGTCATTTCCTCTAATTATTTCCCAAATTTCCTTAAGGAATTTATTCATTTCCTCCTTAAGGACCTCAATCAACTTTATAAAGTTGGTTTTAAGCTCTGTTTTTTTATTGTGCTTCTGTTGTGTTGGAATATTCGGGGTTTGTTTTAGTATGATAGCTGGGTTCTGGTAGTGACATATGGCCCTTGTTATTCCTTTGGAAACTACAATTCCCAGACTCCTCCTGGACTACGGATACCTGTGCGCAGGTGTGCGCACAGGTATGGGACATCCTCCCAGACACCCTTGTGCCCCCCGTTAAAAAGGCAAGGCCACACGAGGCCTGCCTCTCTCTCTCTCTCTCTCTCTCTCTCTCTCTCCCCGCTCTCTCTCCCCCCTCCCCCTCTCTCTCTCTCTTTCTCTCTCTTTCCGTCTGTCCTTGTGTGTCCTGCACACCACCCACCCTTTCGTGTTCCCCTCCCCCATTAAATAGCACCCACGTGGGAGCTCTTGTGTCTGTTTTGTTTGTCTTGCGTTCGTCTCCACACACCCACCCTCGCGCGCGTAAAATTTAAGAACAAAATTGGTGCCGTTTGACTCGGGGACTTCCCCGTCCCGGGCCTTCCACCTGAGGCCTGGCCTCCGGGCCTTTGGCGCCTCCCGGAGTGCCGGATCTCCTTCCCGGGACCGAAGTCTGCAACCAGGACCTGCCTACGATCACCTCCATCTCCGACCGACACCAACTAATTCGTGAGTTTACCCCCACCGGCTACTGGCTCTCACTCTCTAACCCGCCTAGGGAACGCCTGGCCAGCTTTCTCTGGCGCGTTCTGAGTTGAGCAGTCTACCCCCCTCCCACCCTTGGTTAACCGTACTTCTGCCTGCGAGTCGAGGCTTGGTGTCCTCGACTTTCCGGCCAGGACTTGGTGTTCCTGGTCCTCTCTACTCCTTTTTTTCCTCCTTTCTCTCTCTTTCTTTCACGTGCGGGCCCGTTACGGTACGGGCGCCTCTTCTCGGCTGTACGGTCAGCCCGAAAAGGCTTAATCCTCCCCTCCTAGCCGGGATTTTCCCGCCGTTGCTAGGCCTCGGGAGATTCTGCCTATAGCGCGGCCTTCCCAGTGTTCAGGGACGCCTGGACTGGGAACGCTCCGTTCGCGGCACTTCTCGGTGCCCTTTTGCAGGCGGAATCTACTGGTTAGCCATGGGAAATAAAAGTTCAAAGCCAATTTTTCCAAAACTCCCCCCTCGGTCAGCTCCTGGAAACCCTTAAGATCAATGCCGTCCCTCCAGGAACCTCCCCCTCCCCTCGAGGGACCGCCCCTTCCCGCCTTGCCCGGTCTAGCGACAACCTCACCTAACTGCTTTCTTCCTAGATCCCCAAGAAATTCCCGTTCCAGATATGCAAGGACTTCACCTAGCCCCCCCCGGTCACCTAACTGCTTTCTTTCTAGATCCCCAAGAAAGTCCCGTTCTGCATCTGCAAGGACTTCTCCTAGCCCCTCCTATAGAGTCCCTCATGAATATTCCTCCAACAGGTCGCTGGCACAAGCAGTGGGAGGCTTTCCCCGCCACAGCGGCTTGGAACTTCTTCGGACTCTTCTCCTCCCCCTTTCTATCCTAACCACCACTCTCCCATTGTTATTCACTTAAAACACTCCCACCTAAGAATGCCAGATTCCTGAAAGCTACAGCAGCTTCCTGCCAGATCCGCCAACCTGAAAGACGCTTTTTTCTCTATTCCCCTCAGTCCTCAGTCTCAAAACATCTTTGCTTTCACCTGGACTGATCCCGATACTAATTTCTCTACACAGCTGACCTGGACCGTCCTCCCTCAGGGATTCCGGGACAGCCCACACCTTTTTGGCCAAGCTCTGGCCTCTGATCTGCTCTCACTGTCTCTCCTTAAATCTAAACTGATACTCTATGTCGATGACATCCTGCTATGTAGCCCATCTTTGGAGACCAGCCGGACTGATACTGCTGCCTTATTAAATTTCTTATCCAAAAAGGGCTACAGAGTCTCTCCTTCTAAGGCCCAATTGTCCACTACTCAGGTAACGTATTTGGGATTAACCATAACTCCAACACAAAAGGCTATCACCCTGGACAGAAAAAGATTAATTCAATCTCTTGCAGTTCCTTCCACCAAAGAAGAGGTTTTGTCATTCCTGGGAGTGGCTGGTTTCCTGCGTTCATGGATACCTTCCTTCTCCCTCCTTGCCCGCCCTCTATATGAAGCAGCTCTTGGCTCTCTGCATGAACCCCTTCTCCAATCCATCGCCAAGCCGTTCCGGAGACTTCAACAGGCTCTCACCCAAGCCCCAGCTCTCCATCTTCCAGATTTAACCCGCCCCTTTTCTCTTTACGTAGCAGAGAAGGAGGGCTATGCTCTGGGAGTCCTAGGTCATCAACTGGGACCCTCCTTTGCACCTGTAGCTTACCTGTCAAAGAAGATGGACCTCACCATCCGTGGCTGGGCGCCTTGCATACGTGCTTTGGCAGCTGCTGAACTTCTTATTCGTGAGTCAAAAAAACTAACCTTCGGAGCATCCACTACGGTTTTCTCCCATCATAACTTGTCCAACCTCTTAACCTACAAAGGTCTACAGACCCTGCCCCCTCTCGAGTTCTTTCCCTTCAGGTGGCGCTGGTGGAAGATACGAGCATCACATTCCAAAATTGTGCCCCGGTTAACCTTTCAAATCTTCTACCCCAACCTAACGCTAATGATCCCCCATCCCACTCCTGCATTGAGGTCCTAGAGGACCTACTGCCCCACCCCTCACATATACAGGAGGGCAGTCTGTCCCAGGCTACTCGTACCTGGTACACGGACGGTAGCTCCTTTCTATGTGATGGGGTTCGCAGAGCAGGTTATGCCATAGTATCAGATACAGAGGTAATCGAGGCAAAGGCACTCCCCGCCAAAACTACTAACCAACAGGCTGAGCTGATAGCTCTTACCCGAGCCTTTCAGCTAGCTGCGGGACAATCTTTAAATGTCTACACAGATTCTAAATATGCATTTCACATCCTGTTGTCTCACGCGGCTATCTGGAAGGAACGCGGGCTTCTCACGGCGAAGGGAGGATCCATTACCAACTCAGAGCATATTATGGATTTACTCACAGCTTCTCGTCTCCCTAAAGCTATAGGAATTATTCACTGCCGGTCTCATCAATCTGACAGTTCCATTGTCTCCAAGGGAAACAACCGAGCCGACAGAGCAGCTAAGATGGCAGCACTCCAGAATACAGGCCTGTCCCAACTACCTCAGGGGATATTTACAGCACAGCCCCCAGCCTCACCCCCTAACACCCAACAGATCCTGTCCTACCTACATCAGCTTTTTCATCCCAATGAAAAAGCCTTACTTCATTTTGTAAAAACACATATCAAACCCACACCTGAGGACATCAGGTTCCTAAAAACCATCACTGCATCCTGTCAGATCTGCCAAAAGTCAGATCCCAGGACCAAATATCGCAGTTTCCCTTTTCCCACCCATCAAGCCAGGGGCTCCCTTCCGGGAACTGACTGGCAGCTGGATTTCACTCATATGCCCATGGTAAGGAAAATTAAATATCTCTTGGTTTTGGTGGACACAATGTCTGGATGGGTTGAAGCTTTCCCCACCTCTAACAAGAGAGCCCAGACAGTCTCTGATGTTCTTCTCCGAGAGATTATTCCCGGTTTGGACTCCCAACCTCTCTTCAGTCAGATAACGGCCCAGAGTTCACTTCACAGATTACCCAAAATTTATCAAAAGCATTTGGGATTTCATGGAACTTCCACATACCATATCACCCTCAGTCTTCAGGTAAGGTAGAACGGACTAACCGTTCTCTAAAGGAAGCTCTCATCAAGATGTCACAGGAACTCCACCTCGATTGGGTAAGACTTCTGCCCCTCGCTCTTCTCAGACTTCGGGCTCTCCCAAAGGGCCCCCTTTTCATTTCACCTTTCGAACTCATGTATGGGCGGCCGGTTTTGACCCCCGGCCTCTCACCGGGAACCTCTCCCCTCCCCGACCACTTGCTCACGCCCCTCCTTTTCCACTTACGCACACTTTTGTGGGACTTCGCTGATCACTCTCTACCTCAGCCTTGTACTAATGCATGTTTGCCACCGATTAACATAGGTGACAATGTTCTTCTATCACCCCCAGGTCAGCGCATCCCATCTCTTTCACCCAAGTGGCAGGGTCCTTTCAGAGTAATTCTTCTAACCCCCACAGCTGCCAAGCTCGAAGGAATCCCTCATTGGATCCACCTGTCACATCTTAAACCATTTGTCTCCACAGCTCGAGATAATCTGTCGTATACGGTGACCCAGACAGGGCCTTGCTCCCTTAAGTTCCAAAAGAAGCCAGACTCAACCCCCTCTACTCCAGTCTAAGGGAAACAGTGGCACCATCCGCCACTCAATCTTTCCATGTTCATACACCCTTCTTTAAACTCCTAACTAACCATCCAGTTGTCGTTACAGATCATCAAATACTAAGTCAAGGGCTCAGGCGGTAAGCAGATTTTTAACAAAGCTACTTGACAGAACAGGTCAGTCATCGAACTACAGCGGTAACCCTTTTAAGATACTTTCTTTAAGCTCCAGGATGCCAGCCCGCCCCACCCAAGCAGATAAAACACAAACGGATCGTTAACGGAATAAGTATCATTTAATTTTTTCTTATCCTAACCTCAGACCTCTCAAAACTCTTCCCCCCACCCCCCATCCCCAAATTTTCCCTCAAATCTTCCAGACCTCCTCTCCCCTTCAATTTTTTTCTCTACTAATGCTACTTTTGCCTTCCAGCATCTTAACAGTGACCCAGCTACTCAGGAAAAGCCAGACAAAGGTGACTTCTTCAATCAACCATCTCAGGACGCCAGCGGACCGGACAAAACCAACAGAAACCGACCATCTCGGAATGTCAGCGGACAGGACGTGACCAACAAGACATGTCAAGATCATCGGACACCCCCTGGACCCCTCAACGCCCAAAGCCAGCAGGAAGCAGTTATGAGAGACCGGGCTACGCCCCTATTCCCTACTCCCTAAGCCCACCCCCAATTTTTTTTTAACAAAACAAAAAGGGTGAAATGTTATTCCTTTGGAAACTACAATTCCCAGACTCCTCCTGGACTACGGATACCTGTGCGCAGGTGTGCGCACAGGTATGGGACATCCTCCCAGACACCCTTGTGCCCCCCGTTAAAAAGGCAAGGCCACACGAGGCCTGCCTCTCTCTCTCTCTCTCTCTCTCTCTCTCTCTCCTCCCCGCCTCTCTCCCCCTCTCTCCTCTCTCTCTCTCTTTCTCTCTCTTTCCGTCTGTCCTTGTGTGTCCTGCACACCACCCACCCTTTCGTGTTCCCCTCCCCCATTAAATAGCACCCACGTGGGAGCTCTTGTGTCTGTTT
>CADCXT010003560.1:0-15349 GCA_902806775.1 Microtus agrestis
AACACATGTGCGTTTCTCACAAAAGCATTTCATGAAATTCACTGACTTTCAAATGATCGTGATTATCTTTCAAAGTAAAGCTTCTACAGAGAAAAGGAACACTGTTCTCAATTTTAACCATACTTGACATATCCCAAACAGACGCTTCTCATTTCAGAGTAACACATGTGCGTTTCTCACAAAAGCATTTCATGAAATTCACTGACTTTCAAATGATCGTGATTATCTTTCAAAGTAAAGCTTCTACAGAGAAAAGGAACACTGTTCTCACTTTTAACCATACTTTGACATATCCCAAACAGACGCTTCTCATTTCAGAGTAACACATGTGCGTTTCTCACAAAAGCATTTCAGGAAATTCTTTGCTTTCAAAGAACGTGATTATCTTTCAAAGTAAAGCTTCTACAGAGAAAAGGAACACTGTTCTCACTTTTAACCATACTTTGACATATCCCAAACAGACGCTTCTCATTTCAGAGTAACACATGTGCGTTTCTCACAAAAAGCATTTCATGAAATTCACTTGACTTTCAAATGATCGTGATTATCTTTCAAAGTAAAGCTTCTACAGAGAAAAGGAACACTGTTCTCACTTTTAACCATACTTTGACATATCCCAAACAGACGCTTCTCATTTCAGAGTAACACATGTGCGTTTCTCACAAAAGCATTTCATGAAATTCACTGACTTTCAAATGATCGTGATTATCTTTCAAAGTAAAGCTTCTACAGAGAAAAGGAACACTGTTCTCACTTTTAACCATACTTTGACATATCCCAAACAGACGCTTCTCATTTCAGAGTAACACATGTGCCTTTCTCACAAAAGCATTTCATGAAATTCACTGACTTTCAAATGATCGTGATTATCTTTCAAAGTAAAGCTTCTACAGAGAAAAGGAACACTGTTCTCACTTTTAACCATACTTTGACATATCCCAAACAGACGCTTCTCATTTCAGAGTAACACATGTGCGTTTCTCACAAAAACATTTTATAAAATTCCCAAACTTTTAAAAAAATTAAATATTTTTTTTAAAAAAAAATTTTAAAAAAAAAAAAAAAAATTTTTCTTTTTTTTTTTTTTTTTAAGTTTGAAATTTTTTTTTAAAAAAATATTTTTTTTTAAAAAAAAAATAAAAAAAAAAAAATTATCCCAAACAGGCGCTTCTCATTCCAGAGTAACACATGTGCGTTTCTCACAAAAGTATTTCAGGAAATTCTTTTGCTTTCAAAGAACGTGATTATCTTTCAAAGTAAAGCTTCTACAGAGAAAAGGAACACTGTTCTCACTTTTAACCATACTTTGACATATCCCAAACAGACGCTTCTCATTTCAGAGTAACCCATGTGTGTTTCTCAAAAAAGCATTTCATGAAATTCTTTGCTTTCAAAGAACGTGATTATCTTTCAAAGTAAAGCTTCTACAGAGAAAAGGAACACTGTTCTCACTTTTAACCATACTTTGACATATCCCAAACAGACGCTTCTCATTTCAGAGTAATACAAGTGCGTTTCTCACAAAAACATTTCATGAAATTCACTGACTTTCAAATGATCGTGATTATCTTTCAAAGTAAAGCTTCTACAGAGAAAAGGAACACTTTTCTCACTTTTAACCATACTTTGACATATCCCAAACAGACGCTTCTCATTACAGAGTAACACATGTGCGTTTCTCACAAAAGCATTTCATGAAATTCACTGATTTTCAAATGATCGTGATTATCTTTCAAAGTAAAGCTTCTACAGAGAAAAGGAACACTGTTCTCACTTTTAACCATACTTTGACATATCCCAAACAGACGCTTCTCATTTCAGAGTAACACATGTGCGTTTCTCACAAAAGCATTTCATGAAATTCTTTTACTTTCAAAGAACGTGATTATCTTTCAAAGTAAAGCTTCTACAGAGAAAAGGAACACTGTTCTCACTTTTAACCATACTTTGACATATCCCAAACAGACGCTTCTCATTTCAGAGTAACACATGTGCGTTTCTCACAAAAGCATTTCATGAAATTCTTTTGCTTTCAAAGAACGTGATTATCTTTCAAAGTAAAGCTTCTACAGAGAAAAGGAACACTGTTCTCACTTTTAACCATACTTTGATATATCCCAAACAGACCCTTCTCATTTCAGAGTAACACATGTGCGATTCTCAAAAAAGCATTTCAGGAATATTCATACACTTTCAAAGCACGTGATTATCTTTCAACGTAAAGCTTCTACAGAGAAAAGGAACACTGTTCTAAATTTTAACCATACTTTGACAGATTCCAAACAGACGCTTCTCATTTCAGAGTAACACATGTGCGTTTCTCACAAAAGCATTTCATGATATTCACTGACTTACAAATGATCGTGATTATCTTTCAAAGTAAAGCTTCTACAGAGAAAAGGAACACTGTTCTCACTTTTAACCATACTTTGACATACCCCAAACAGACGCTTCTCATTTCAGAGTAACACATGTGCGTTTCTCACAAAAGCATTTCATGAAATTCATTCACTTTCAAAGAACGTGATTATCTTTCAAAGTAAAGCTTCTACAGAGAAAAGGAACACTGTTCTCACTTTTAACCATACTTTGACATATCCCAAACAGACGCTTCTCATTTCAGAGTAACACATGTGCGTTTCTCACAAAAGCATTTCATGAAATTCTTTTGCATTCAAAGAACGTGATTATCTTTCAAAGTAAAGCTTCTACAGAGAAAAGGAACACTGTTCTCACTTTTAACCATACTTTGACATATCCCAAACAGACGCTTCTCATTTCAGAGTAACACATGTGCATATCTCACAAAAGCATTTCATGAAATTCTTTTGCTTTCAAAGAACGTGATTATCTTTCAAAGTAAAGCTTCTACAGAGAAAAGGAACACTGTTCTCACTTTTAACCATACTTTGACATATCCCAAACAGACGCTTCTCATTTCAGAGTAACACATGTGCGTTTCTCACAAAAGCATTTCATGAAATTCACTGACTTTCAAATGATCGTGATTATCTTTCAAAGTAAAGCTTCTACAGAGAAAAGGAACACTGTTCTCACTTTTAACCATACTTTGACATATCCCAAACAGACGCTTCTCATTTCAGAGTAACACATGTGCGATTCTCAAAAAAGCATTTCAGGAAACTCATACACTTTCAAAGCACGTGATTATCTTTCAACGTAAAGCTTCTACAGAGAAAAGGAACACTGTTCTCAATTTTAACCATACTTTGACATATTCCAAACAGACGCTTCTCATTTCAGAGTAACACATGTGCGTTTCACACAAAAGCATTTCATGAAATTCACTGACTTTCAAATGATCGTGATTATCTTTCAAAGTAAAGCTTCTACAGAGAAAAGGAACACTGTTCTCACTTTTAACCATACTTTGACATATCCCAAACAGACGCTTCTCATTTCAGAGTAACACATGTGCGTTTCTCACAAAAGCACTTCATGAAATTCATTCACTTTCAAAGAACATGATTATCTTTCAAAGTAAAGCTTCTACAGAGAAAAGGAACACTGTTCTCACTTTTAACCATACTTTGACGTATTCCAAACAGACGCTTCTCATTTCAGAGTAACACATGTGCCTTTCTCACAAAAGCATTTCATGAAATTCACTGACTTTCAAATGATCGTGATTATCTTACAAAGTAAAGCTTCTACAGAGAAAAGGAACACTGTTCTCACTTTTAACCATACTTGACATATCCCAAACAGACGCTTCTCATTTCAGAGTAACACATGTGTGTTTCTCACAAAAGCATTTCATGAAATTCACTGATTTTCAAATGATCGTGATTATCTTTCAAAGTAAAGCTTCTACAGAGAAAAGGAACACTGTTCTCACTTTTAACCATACTTTGACATATCCCAAACAGACGCTTCTCATTTCAGAGTAACACATGTGCGTTTCTCACAAAAATATTTCAGGAAATTCTTTTGCTTTCAAAGAACGTGATTATCTTTCAAAGTAAAGCTTCTACAGAGAAAAGGAACACTGTTCTCACTTTTAACCATACTTTGACATATCCCAAACAGACGCTTCTCATTTCAGAGTAACCCATGTGTGTTTCTCAAAAAAGCATTTCAGGAAATTCTTTTGCTTTCAAAGAACGTGATTATCTTTCAAAGTAAAGCTTCTACAGAGAAAAGGAACACTGTTCTCACTTTTAACCATACTTTGACATATCCCAAACAGACGCTTCTCATTTCAGAGTAACACATGTGCGTTTCTCACAAAAGCATTTCATGAAATTCACTGACTTTCAAATGATCGTGATTATCTTTCAAAGTAAAGCTTCTACAGAGAAAAGGAACACTGTTCTCACTTTTAACCATACTTTGACATATCCCAAACAGAGGCTTCTCATTTCAGAGTAACACATGTGCGTTTCTCACAAAAGCATTTCATGAAATTCACTGATTTTCAAATGATCGTGATTATCTTTCAAAGTAAAGCTTCTACAGAGAAAAGGAACACTGTTCTCACTTTTAACCATACTTTGACATATCCCAAACAGACGCTTCTCATTTCAGAGTAACACATGTGCGTTTCTCACAAAAGCATTTCATGAAATTCTTTTGCTTTCAAAGAACGTGATTATCTTTCAAAGTAAAGCTTCTACAGAGAAAAGGAACACTGTTCTCACTTTTAACCATACTTTGACATATCCCAAACAGACGCTTCTCATTTCAGAGTAACACATGTGCGTTTCTCACAAAAGCATTTCATGAAATTCTTTTGCTTTCAAAGAACGTGATTATCTTTCAAAGTAAAGCTTCTACAGAGAAAAGGAACACTGTTCTCACTTTTAACCATACTTTGATATAACCCAAACAGACGCTTCTCATTTCAGAGTAACACATGTGCGTTTCTCACAAAAGCATTTCATGAAATTCACTGACTTTCAAATGATCGTGATTATCTTTCAAAGTAAAGCTTCTACAGAGAAAAGGAACACTGTTCTCACTTTTAACCATACTTTGACATATCCCAAACAGACGCTTCTCATTTCAGAGTAACACATGTGCGTTTCTCACAAAAGCATTTCATGAAATTCACTGACTTTCAAATGATCGTGATTATCTTTCAAAGTAAAGCTTCTACAGAGAAAAGGAACACTGTTCTCACTTTTAACCATACTTTGACATATCCCAAACAGACGCTTCTCATTTCAGAGTAACACATGTGCATTTCTCACAAAAGCATTTCATGAAATTCTTTTTCTTTCAAAGAACGAGATTATCTTTCAAAGTAAAGCTTCTACAGAGAAAAGGAACACTGTTCTCACTTTTAACCATACTTTGACATATCCCAAACAGACGCTTCTCATTTCAGAGTAACACATGTGCGTTTCTCACAAAAGCATTTCATGAAATTCACTGACTTTCAAATGATCGTGATTATCTTTCAAAGTAAAGCTTCTACAGAGAAAAGGAACACTGTTCTCACTTTTAACCATACTTTGACATATCCCAAACAGACGCTTCTCATTTCAGAGTAACACATGTGCGTTTCTCACAAAAGCATTTCATGAAATTCACTGACTTTCAAATGATCGTGATTATCTTTCAAAGTAAAGCTTCTACAGAGAAAAGGAACAATGTTCTCACTTTTAACCATACTTTGACATATCCCAAACAGACGCTTCTCATTTCAGAGTAACACATGTGCGTTTCTCACAAAAATATTTCAGGAAATTCTTTTGCTTTCAAAGAACGTGATTATCTTTCAAAGTAAAGCTTCTACAGAGAAAAGGAACACTGTTCTCACTTTTAACCATACTTTGACATATCCCAAACAGACGCTTCTCATTTCAGAGTAACCCATGTGTGTTTCTCAAAAAAGCATTTCATGAAATTCTTTTGCTTTCAAAGAACGTGATTATCTTTCAAAGTAAAGCTTCTACAGAGAAAAGGAACACTGTTCTCACTTTTAACCATACTTTGACATATCCCAAACAGACGCTTCTCATTTCAGAGTAACACATGTGCGATTCTCAAAAAAGCATTTCAGGAAATTCATTCACTTTCAAAGCACGTGATTATCTTTCAACGTAAAGCTTCTACAGAGAAAAGGAACACTGTTCTCAATTTTAACCATACTTTGACATATTCCAAACAGACGCTTCTCATTTCAGAGTAACACATATGCCTTTCTCACAAAAGCATTTCATGAAATTCACTGACTTTCAAATGATCGTGATTATCTTTCAAAGTAAAGCTTCTACAGAGAAAAGGAACACTGTTCTCACTTTTAACCATACTTTGACTTATCCCAAACAGACGCTTCTCATTTCAGAGTAACACATGTGCGTTTCTCACAAAAGTATTTCAGGAAATTCTTTTGCTTTCAAAGAACGTGATTATCTTTCAAAGTAAAGCTTCTACAGAGAAAAGGAACACTGCTCTCACTTTTAACCATACTTTGACATATCCCAAACAGACGCTTCTCATTTCAGAGTAACCCATGTGTGTTTCTCACAAAAGCATTTCAGGAAATTCTTTGCTTTCAAAGAACGTGATTATCTTTCAAAGTAAAGCTTCTACAGAGAAAAGGAACAGTGTTCTCACTTTTAACCATACTTTGACATATCCCAAACAGACGCTTCTCATTTCAGAGTAACACAAGTGCGTTTCTCACAAAAGCATTTCATGAAATTCACTGACTTTCAAATGATCGTGATTATCTTTCAAAGTAAAGCTTCTACAGAGAAAAGGAACACTGTTCTCACTTTTAACCATACTTTGACATATCCCAAACAGACGCTTCTCATTTCAGAGTAACACATGTGTGTTTCTCACAAAAAGCATTTCATGAAATTCACTGACTTTCAAATGATCGTGATTATCTTTCAAAGTAAAGCTTCTACAGAGAAAAGGAACAATGTTCTCACTTTTAACCATACTTTGACATATCCCAAACAGACGCTTCTCATTTCAGAGTAACACATGTGCGTTTCTCACAAAAGCATTTCAGGAAATTCTTTTGCTTTCAAAGAACGTGATTATCTTTCAAAGTAAAGCTTCTACAGAGAAAAGGAACACTGTTCTCACTTTTAACCATACTTTGACATATCCCAAACAGACGCTTCTCATTTCAGAGTAACCCATGTGTGTTTCTCACAAAAGCATTTCATGAAATTCTCTTTGCTTTCAAAGAACGTGATTATCTTTCAAAGTAAAGCTTCTACAGAGAAAAGGAACACTGTTCTCACTTTTAACCATACTTTGACATATCCCAAACAGACGCTTCTCATTTCAGAGTAACACATGTGCATTTCTCACAAAAGCATTTCATGAAATTCTTTTGCTTTCAAAGAACGTGATTATCTTTCAAAGTAAAGCTTCTACAGAGAAAAGGAACACTGTTCTCACTTTTAACCATACTTTGACATATCCCAAACAGACGCTTCTCATTTCAGAGTAACACATGTGCGTTTCTCACAAAAGCATTTCATGAAATTCTTTTGCTTTCAAAGAACGTGATTATCTTTCAAAGTAAAGCTTCTACAGAGAAAAGGAACACTGTTCTCACTTTTAACCATACTTTGACATATCCCAAACAGACGCTTCTCATTTCAGAGTAACACATGTGCGTTTCTCACAAAAGCATTTCATGAAATTCACTGACTTTCAAATGATCGTGATTATCTTTCAAAGTAAAGCTTCTACAGAGAAAAGGAACACTGTTCTCACTTTTAACCATACTTTGACATATCCCAAACAGACGTTTCTCATTTCAGAGTAACACATGTGCGTTTCTCACAAAAGCATTTCATGAAATTCACTGACTTTCAAATGATCGTGATTATCTTTCAAAGTAAAGCTTCTACAGAGAAAAGGAACACTGTTCTCACTTTTAACCATACTTTGACATATCCCAAACAGACGCTTCTCATTTCAGAGTAACACATGTGCGTTTCTCACAAAAGCATTTCATGAAATTCACTGACTTTCAAATGATCGTGATTATCTTTCAAAGTAAAGCTTCTACAGAGAAAAGGAACACTGTTCTCACTTTTAACCATACTTTGACATATCCCAAACAGACGCTTCTCATTTCAGAGTAACACATGTGCGTTTCTCACAAAAGCATTTCATGAAATTCACTGACTTTCAAATGATCGTGATTATCTTTCAAAGTAAAGCTTCTACAGAGAAAAGGAACACTGTTCTCACTTTTAACCATACTTTGACATATCCCAAACAGACGCTTCTCATTTCAGAGTAACACATGTGCGTTTCTCACAAAAGCACTTCATGAAATTCTTTTGCTTTCAAAGAACGTGATTATCTTTCAAAGTAAAGCTTCTACAGAGAAAAGGAACACTGTTCTCACTTTTAACCATACTTTGACATATCCCAAACAGACGCTTCTCATTTCAGAGTAACACATGTGCGTTTCTCACAAAACCATTTCAGGAAATTCACTACGCTTTCAAATGAACGTGATTATCTTTCAACGTAAAGCTTCTACAGAGAAAAGGAACACTGTTCTCACTTTTAACCATACTTTGACATATCCCAAACAGACGCTTCTCATTTCAGAGTAACACATGTGCGTTTCTCACAAAAGCATTTCATGAAATTCTTTTGCTTTCAAAGAACGTGATTATCTTTCAAAGTAAAGCTTCTACAGAGAAAAGGAACACTGTTCTCACTTTTAACCATACTTTGACATATCCCAAACAGACGCTTCTCATTTCAGAGTAACACATGTGCGTTTCTCACAAAAGCATTTCAGGAAATTCTACTGCTTTCAAAGCACGTGATTATCTTTCAAAGTAAAGCTTCTACAGAGAAAAGGAACACTGTTCTCACTTTTAACCATACTTTGACATATCCCAAACAGACGCTTCTCATTTCAGAGTAACACATGTGCGTTTCTCACAAAAGCACTTCATGAAATTCATTCACTTTCAAAGAACATGATTATCTTTCAAAGTAAAGCTTCTACAGAGAAAAGGAACACTGTTCTCAACTTTTAACAATACTTTGACATATCCCAAACAGACGCTTCTCATTTCAGAGTAACACATGTGCGTTTCTCACAAAAGCATTTCATGAAATTCACTGACTTTCAAAGAATCGTGATTATCTTTCAAAGTAAAGCTTCTACAGAGAAAAGGAACACTGTTCTCACTTTTAACCATACTTTGACATATCCCAAACAGACGCTTCTCATTTCAGAGTAACACATGTGCCTTTCTCACAAAAGCATTTCATGAAATTCACTGACTTTCAAATGATCGTGATTATCTTTCAAAGTAAAGCTTCTACAGAGAAAAGGAACACTGTTCTCACTTTTAACCATACTTTGACATATCCCAAACAGACGCTTCTCATTTCAGAGTAACACATGTGTGTTTCTCACAAAAGCATTTCATGAAATTCACTGACTTTCAAATGATCGTGATTATCTTTCAAAGTAAAGCTTCTACAGAGAAAAGGAACACTGTTCTCACTTTTAACCATACTTTGACATATCCCAAACAGACGCTTCTCATTTCAGAGTAACACATGTGCGTTTCTCACAAAAGCATTTCATGAAATTCTTTGACTTTCAAATGAACGTGATTATCTTTCAAAGTAAAGCTTCTACAGAGAAAAGGAACACTGTTCTCACTTTTAACCATACTTTGACATATCCCAAACAGACGCTTCTCATTTCAGAGTAACACATGTGCGTTTCTCACAAAAGCATTTCATGAAATTCTTTTGCTTTCAAAGAACGTGATTATCTTTCAAAGTAAAGCTTCTACAGAGAAAAGGAACACTGTTCTCACTTTTAACCATACTTTGACATATCCCAAACAGACGCTTCTCATTTCAGAGTAACACATGTGCGTTTCTCACAAAAGCATTTCATGAAAATCTTTGACTTTCAAATGAACGTGATTATCTTTCAAAGTAAAGCTTCTACAGAGAAAAGGAACACTGTTCTCACTTTTAACCATACTTTGACATATCCCAAACAGACGCTTCTCATTTCAGAGTAACACATGTGCCTTTCTCACAAAAGCATTTCATGAAATTCACTGACTTTCAAATGAACGTGATTATCTTTCAAAGTAAAGCTTCTACAGAGAAAAGGAACACTGTTCTCACTTTTAACCATACTTTGACATATCCCAAACAGACGCTTCTCATTTCAGAGTAACACATGTGCGTTTCTCACAAAAGCATTTCATGAAATTCATTGACTTTCAAATGATCGTGATTATCTTTCAAAGTAAAGCTTCTACAGAGAAAAGGAACACTGTTCTCACTTTTAACCATACTTTGACATACCCCAAACAGACGCTTCTCATTTCAGAGTAACACATGTGCGTTTCTCACAAAAGCATTTCATGAAATTCTTTTACTTTCAAAGAACGTGATTATCTTTCAAAGTAAAGCTTCTACAGAGAAAAGGAACACTGTTCTCACTTTTAACCATACTTTGACATATCCCAAACAGACGCTTCTCATTTCAGAGTAACACATGTGCGTTTCTCACAAAAGCATTTCATGAAATTCACTGACTTTCAAAGAACGTGATTATCTTTCAAAGTAAAGCTTCTACAGAGAAAAGGAACACTGTTCTCACTTTTAAACATACTTTGACATATCCCAAACAGACGCTTCTCATTTCAGAGTAACACATGTGCGTTTCTCACAAAAGCATTTCATGAAATTCTTTTGCTTTCAAAGAACGTGATTATCTTTCAAAGTAAAGCTTCTACAGAGAAAAGGAACACTGTTCTCACTTTTAACCATACTTTGACATATCCCAAACAGACGCTTCTCATTTCAGAGTAACACATGTGCGTTTCTCACAAAAGCATTTCATGAAATTCTTTGACTTTCAAAGCACGTGATTATCTTTCAAAGTAAAGCTTCTACAGAGAAAAGGAACACTGTTCTCACTTTTAACCATACTTTGACATATCCCAAACAGACGCTTCTCATTTCAGAGTAACACATGTGCGTTTCTCACAAAAGCATTTCATGAAATTCATTCACTTTCAAAGAACATGATTATCTTTCAAAGTAAAGCTTCTACAGAGAAAAGGAACACTGTTCTCACTTTTAACCATACTTTGACATATCCCAAACAGACGCTTCTCATTTCAGAGTAACACATGTGCGATTCTCAAAAAAGCATTTCATGAAATTCACTGACTTTCAAATGATCGTGATTATCTTTCAAAGTAAAGCTTCTACAGAGAAAAGGAACACTGTTCTCACTTTTAACCATACTTTGACATATCCCAAACAGACGCTTCTCATTTCAGAGTAACACATGTGCCTTTCTCACAAAAGCATTTCATGAAATTCACTGACTTTCAAATGATCGTGATTATCTTTCAAAGTAAAGCTTCTACAGAGAAAAGGAACACTGTTCTCACTTTTAACCATACTTTGACATATCCCAAACAGACGCTTCTCATTTCAGAGTAACACATGTGTGTTTCTCAAAAAAGCATTTCAGGAAATTCTTTTGCTTTCAAAGAACGTGATTATCTTTCAAAGTAAAGCTTCTACAGAGAAAAGGAACACTGTTCTCACTTTTAACCATACTTTGACATATTCCAAACAGATGCTTCT
Source organism: Microtus agrestis (assembly GCA_902806775.1). NCBI lineage: Eukaryota > Metazoa > Chordata > Mammalia > Rodentia > Cricetidae > Microtus > Microtus agrestis. The sequence continues at coordinate 11,605 of CADCXT010003560.1, forward strand.
CATTTCAGAGTAACACATGTGCGTTTCTCACAAAAGCATTTTATGAAATTCTTTTGCTTTCAAAGAACGTGATTATCTTTCAAAGTAAAGCTTCTACAGAGAAAAGGAACACTGTTCTCACTTTTAACCATACTTTGACATATTCCAAACAGACACTTCTCATTTCAGAGTAACACATGTGCGTTTCTCACAAAAGCATTTCATGAAATTCTTTTGCTTTCAAAGAACGTGATTATCTTTCAAAGTAAAGGTTCTACAGAGAAAAGGAACACTGTTCTCACTTTTAACCATACTTTGACATATCCCAAACAGACACTTCTCATTTCAGAGTAACACATGTGCGTTTCTCACAAAAGCATTTCATGAAAATCACTGACTTTCAAATGATCGTGATTATCTTTCAAAGTAAAGCTTCTACGGAGAAAAGGAACACTGTTCTCACTTTTAACCATACTTTGACATATCCCAAACAGACGCTTCTCATTTCAGAGTAACACATATGCCTTTCTCACAAAAGCATTTCATGAAATTCACTGACTTTCAAATGATCGTGATTATCTTTCAAAGTAAAGCTTCTACAGAGAAAAGGAACACTGTTCTCACTTTTAACCATACTTTGACATATCCCAAACAGACGCTTCTCATTTCAGAGTAACACATGTGCGTTTCTCACAAAAGCATTTCATGAAATTCACTGACTTTCAAATGATCGTGATTATCTTTCAAAGTAAAGCTTCTACGGAGAAAAGGAACACTGTTCTCACTTTTAACCATATTTGACATATCCCAAACAGACGCTTCTCATTTCAAAGTAACACATGTGCGTTTCTCACAAAAGCATTTCATGAAATTCACTGACTTTCAAATGATCGTGATTATCTTTCAAAGTAAAGCTTCTACGGAGAAAAGGAACACTGTTCTCACTTTTAACCATACTTTGACATACCCCAAACAGACGCTTCTCATTTCAGAGTAACACAAGTGCGTTTCTCACAAAAGCATTACATGAAATTCTTTTTCTTTCAAAGAACGAGATTATCTTTCAAACTAAAGCTTATACAGAGAAAAGGAACACTGTTCTCACTTTTAAACATACTTGATATATCCCAAACAGACGCTTCTCATTTCAGAGTAACACATGTGCGATTCTCAAAAAAGCATTTCAGGAAATTCATACACTTTCAAAGCACGTGATTATCTTTCAACGTAAAGCTTCTACAGAGAAAAGGAACACTGTTCTCACTTTTAACCATACTTTGACATATTCCAAACCGACGCTTCTCATTTCAGAGTAACACATGTGCGTTTCTCACAAAAGCATTTCATAAAATTCTTTTGCTTTCAAAGAACGTGATTATCTTTCAAAGTAAAGCTTCTACAGAGAAAAGGAACACTGTTCTCACTTTTAAACATACTTGATATATCCCAAACAGACGCTTCTCATTTCAGAGTAACACATGTGCGATTCTCAAAAAAGCATTTCAGGAAATTCATACGCTTTCAAAGCACGTGATTATCTTTCAACGTAAAGCTTCTACAGAGAAACGGAACACTGTTCTCAATTTTAACCATACTTTGACATATCCCAAACAGACGCTTCTCATTTCAGAGTAACACATGTGCGTTTCACAAAAGCACTTCATGAAATTCATTCACTTTCAAAGAACATGATTATCTTTCAAAGTAAAGCTTCTACAGAGAAAAGGAACACTGTTCCAACTTTTAACAATACTTTGACATATCCCAAACAGACACTTCTCATTTCAGAGTAACACATGTGCCTTTCTCACAAAAGCATTTCATGAAATTCACTGACTTTCAAATGATCGTGATTATCTTTCAAAGTAAAGCTTCTACAGAGAAAAGGAACACTGTTCTCACTTTTAACCATACTTGACATATCCCAAACAGACGCTTCTCATTTCAGAGTAACACATGTGCGTTTCTCACAAAAGCATTTCATGAAATTCACTGACTTTCAAATGATCGTGATTATCTTTCAAAGTAAAGCTTCTACAGAGAAAAGGAACACTGTTCTCACTTTTAACCATACTTTGACATATCCCAAACAGACGCTTCTCATTTCAGAGTAACACATGTGCGTTTCTCACAAAAATATTTCAGGAAATTCTTTTGCTTTCAAAGAACGTGATTATCTTTCAAAGTAAAGCTTCTACAGAGAAAAGGAACACTGTTCTCACTTTTAACCATACTTTGACATATCCCAAACAGACGCTTCTCATTTCAAAGTAACCCATGTGTGTTTCTCAAAAAAGCATTTCAGGAAATTCTTTTGCTTTCAGAGAACCTGATTATCTTTCAAAGTAAAGCTTCTACAGAGAAAAGGAACACTGTTCTCACTTTTAACCATACTTTGACATATCCCAAACAGACGCTTCTCATTTCAGAGTAACCCATGTGTGTTTCTCAAAAACGCATTTCAGGAAATTCTTTTGCTTTCAAAGAACCTGATTATCTTTCAAAGTAAAGCTTCTACAGAGAAAAGAACATTGTTCTCACTTTTAACCATACTTTGACATATTCCAAACCGACACTTCTCATTTCAGAGTAACACATGTGCGTTTCTCACAAAAGCATTTCATAAAATTCTTTTGCTTTCAAAGAACGTGATTATCTTTCAAAGTAAAGCTTCTACAGAGAAAAGGAACACTGTTCTCACTTTTAAACATACTTGATATATCCTAAACAGACGCTTCTCATTTCAGAATAACACATGTGCGATTCTCAAAAAAGCATTTCAGGAAATTCATACGCTTTCAAAGCACGTGATTATCTTTCAACGTAAAGCTTCTACAGAGAAACGGAACACTGTTCTCAATTTTAACCATACTTTGACATATCCCAAACAGACGCTTCTCATTTCAGAGTAACACATGTGCGTTTCACAAAAGCACTTCATGAAATTCATTCACTTTCAAAGAACATGATTATCTTTCAAAGTAAAGCTTCTACAGAGAAAAGGAACACTGTTCCAACTTTTAACAATACTTTGACATATCCCAAACAGACGCTTCTCATTTCAGAGTAACACATGTGCGTTTCTCACAAAAGCATTTCATGAAATTCACTGACTTTCAAATGATCGTGGTTATCTTTTAAAGTAAAGCTTCTACAGAGAAAAGGAACACTGTTCTCACTTTTAACCATACTTTGACGTATTCCAAACAGACGCTTCTCATTTCAGAGTAACACATGTGCCTTTCTCACAAAAGCATTTCATGAAATTCACTGACTTTCAAATGATAGTGATTATCTTTCAAAGTAAAGCTTCTACAGAGAAAAGGAACACTGTTCTCACTTTTAACCATACTTGACATATCCCAAACAGACGCTTCTCATTTCAGAGTAACACATGTGCGTTTCTCACAAAAGCATTTCATGAAATTCACTGACTTTCAAATGATCGTGATTATCTTTCAAAGTAAAGCTTCTACAGAGAAAAGGAACACTGTTCTCACTTTTAACCATACTTTGACATATCCCAAACAGACGCTTCTCATTTCAGAGTAACACATGTGCGTTTCTCACAAAAATATTTCAGGAAATTCTTTTGCTTTCAAAGAACGTGATTATCTTTCAAAGTAAAGCTTCTACAGAGAAAAGGAACACTGTTCTCACTTTTAACCATACTTTGACATATCCCAAACAGACGCTTCTCATTTCAGAGTAACCCATGTGTGTTTCTCAAAAAAGCATTTCAGGAAATTCTTTTGCTTTCAGAGAA
>CADCXT010003561.1:0-14030 GCA_902806775.1 Microtus agrestis
ACATAAAATGTACACCATGTACACAAAATGTACACAAAGTGGAAAATGTACACAAAATATACACCATGTACACAAAATAAACACAGTGTACACAATGTACAAATAGTGGACACAATGTACACAGTGTACACACTGTATAAAAAGTGTACACAATGTACAGTGTACAAAATGTACACAATGTACACAATGTACACATGGTATAAAAACTGGACACAACGTACACAGTGTACATAATGTACAGTGTACCAAATGTACACAATATACACAGTTTACAAATTGTAAAGTATACACAATGTACACAATGTACAGAAAATGTACACATTGTGCACAACGTACACAAATTGTACAAAATATGTACACAAAATATACACAATGTATACAGTGAACAAAATGTACAGTGTACAAAATGAACAGAGTATAATATGTACACAATGTACACAGTTTTTACCATGTCCACAAAATATACACAATATACATAATATGTAGACAAAATCTACAATATACAAAAAATGTATACAATGTACACAATGTAATAAAATGTACACAATATACACAATGTACACAAAATGTACATAGTGTAAAAATGTACAAATAGTGGACACAATGTACACAGTGAACAAAATGTACACTATATATACAGAATGTACACAGTATACACAATGTACAAAAATGGTACACATTATACACAATGCAGAAAAAGTGTACACAATGCACACAGTGTGCAAAATATAAACAAAATATACACAGTGTACACAATGTACAGACATTGTACACAATGTACACAAAATGTACACTGTGAAAAAATGTTCAGAAAGTGTACACAATGTACACAATTTTCACAAAATATACAAAGTGTACACAATGTACAAAGTGTACAAATTGTAACCAATGTACAGAGTGTAAACAATGTACACAAAATATACAAAATGGTCACTAAATGTACACAGTGTATAAAATATACTGAGTGTACGCAAAATGTACACAATATGTAAACAAAATATACACAATGTACATAGTGTAAAAAATTTACAGTGTACAAAATGTACAGAATGTACACTGTTTATACCATGTACACCAAATGTTCACAACATACACAATGTACAAAAATATACACAGTGAACACAATGTATACAAAGTTTACACAATGTACACAAAATGTACACAAGCTACACAATGTACACAAAATATACAGTGTACACAATGTACCAAAACTGTATACAATGTACACAAAATGAACAGAATGTGCACAATGTAATCAGAATGGACACAAAATGTGCAAAGAATGTACACAATGTTCACAGAGTACAAAATGTACAGTGAAAAATGTACATAATACAAACATGGTACAAAATGTACAGTGTACAAAATGTATACCATGTACACAATTTATACCATGTACATCATATGTACACAATGTACACAAAATGTTCACAGTGTATACAATATGTACAAAATAAAGTTTACACAATGTACACAAAATGTACACAAAGTACAGAAAATGTACACAAAATGTACACAATGTACAATGTACAATATAGACAAAATATACACAGTGTACAAAATGTACAAAATGTAAAAAATGTACACAATGTACACAGTGTACAAAAGGTACAGTGTACAAAAATGTACACAATATACACAGTGTACAGAATGTACAGTTTAAATGTAACAATTGAGTGTAAAGAAAGGTACACGTACACAAAATATACACAGAGTACACAATGTACAAAATGTTTATACAATATACACAAATTGTACACAAAATGTCACAATGTACACATAATGTACACAATGTATACAATGTAATATAGAAAATATACAAAATGTACATAAAATGTACACCATTTACAAAATGTACACAAATGCACAAAATGTACACAATGTACACTTTAATATACACAGTGTACACAATATACAAATGGTGGACAAAATGTACTTACAGTGTACAAAATGTACAGTGCAAAATATATACATTACAATATACACAGTGTACTCAAATATAGTCTACATAATGTACACAATATCCACAGTGTAAAAATGTACAACAAATTTACACAGTGTACACAATGTACAAAATGTAAATGTAAACAATGTACAAAGTATACAAAATGTACACAATGTACACAAAATGTTCACAATGTGCACAATGTACATAAAATATACACAATGTACAAAAATTGTACACAAAGTGCACGATATATAAAAATGTACACAGTGTACCCAATGTACAAAAGTGTCCATAATATTCACAGTGTACAAAATGTTCACAATATACAAACAATGTACACATTGTCCACAATGTACACAGTGTACAAAATGTACAGTGTACAAAATGTACACAAAATACACAGTATACAAAAGGTACAGTGTTCAAAATGTAACAATGTACAGAGTGTAAAGAATGTACACAAAATATACACAGTGTACACTATGTACAAAAAGTGTTCAAACGGTAAAAAGTGTACAAATGTACACAATGTAGACAAATATACACAGTGTATACAAATCAAAACAATGTACACAATGTACACAGTGCATAGATAATGTACACAGTGTACCCAATGTACAAATAGAGTACACAATGTAAACAGTGTACAAAATGTACACAATGTACACAGTTTAAACAATATACACAAAAAATACACATTGTACACACTGAACACATTGTACAAAATGTACAGTGTACAAAATGTACACAATGTACACAGTGTAGACAATGTACAAGAAGTTTAAATAATGTACACAAAATGTACACAGTGTACACAATTTACACGAAATATTCAAAATGTACACTGTGAAAACAATGTTCTAAATGTGTACACAATGTTTACAACATGTACAAAGTTTACACAATGTACATAAAATGTACACAATGTACAGTTTTACCATATACATAATATATACACAATATACAAAATATGTCCACAAAATCCACACAATGTACACAGTGTACAAAATGTACAGTGTACAAAATGTATACAATGTACACAGTGTATACAATGTATAAAAAATGTATACAATGTACACAATGTAATAAAATGTACACAATATACACAATGTACACAAAATGTACACAGTAAACACAATGTACAAATAGTGGACACAGTGAACACAGTGTACAAAATGTACACTATATACAAAAATCCTACACAGTATACACAATGTACAAGAAGGGTACACATTATACACAATGTACAAAATGTGTACACAATGCACACAGTGTATACAATGTACACGAAATATTCAAAATGTACACTGTGAAAACAATGTTCTAAATGTGTACACAATGTTTACAACCTGTACAAAGTGGACACAATGTACACAGTGTACATATTGTAACCAAAGTACAGAGCGTACACAATGTACACAAAATATACACAATGCACATGAAATGTACAGAGTGAACACAATGTACAATAAGTGTACACAATGTTCACAGTGTACAAAATGTAGTGAGTGTACCCAAAATGTACACAATGTGTACACAAAATGTGCACAATGTACATAGTGTAAAAAAATTTACAGTGTAAAGGATGTACACAATGTACACAGTTTATACCATGTACACCAAATATACACAATGTACAATATATATACACAGTGTACACAATGTACAAAAAGTGCACACAATGTACATAGTCTACAAAATGTACAGTGCAAATTGTACACAATATACAAAATTTACAAAATGTACAGTGCAAAAAATGTTCATAATATACACAGTTTATACAATGTACAGAAAATATATACATTGTACACAATGAACACATTGTACAAAATGTTCAAAATATACACAAAATTTAAACAAAGTACAAAAAATGTACACAATGGAAGCACTGTAGAGAATGTACACAAAATTTGCACAATGTACACAGTGTCCACATGTATACAATTTACACAAAGTATACACAGTTTACACAATGTACAGAAAGTATACATATAGTGCATAATTTATAAAAAATGTATTCAAAAGGTACACAGTGTTCATAAAATGTACACAAAAAGTTCCCAAAGTACACATTGTACACAAAATGTACAGAATGTGCACAATGTACACAGAATGGACAAAAAGGACATAATAAGTACACAGGATGTACACAATGTACACTGTGGACAAAATGTACAGTGCAAAATGTACAAAATATACACAGTGTACAAAATGTACAGTGTAAAAAATGTACACAATGTACACAAAATGTACACAGTGTAAACAATGTAAAAAAGTGTACACAATGTACAGTGCAAAAATGTACATAATATACACAATGTAAACAAAATGTACAAATACTGGACAAAATGGACACAGTGTACAAAATGTACAGTGTATCAAATGTACACAATATACACAGTGTGCAAAAGGTACAGTGTAAAAAATGTACACAATGTACACAAAATGTACACAATGTACAAATAATGTACAAAATGTACAAAATATGTACACAAAATGTACACAATGTACACAATGTACAAAATGAACAGTGTACAAAATGTACACAATGTACACAGTTTTTACCATGTACATAAAATGTACACAATATAAAAAATATGTACACAAAATCCACACAGTGTACACAGAGTACAAAATGTACAGTGTACAAAATGTACACAATATAAACAGTGTACAAAAGTTACAGTTTTCAAAATGTAACAATGTAGAGAGTGTAAAGAATGTACACAAAATGTACACAGCGTACACTATGTACATAAAGTGTACAAAAGGTACAAAGTGTACAAATGTACAAAATGTAGACAAAATGTACACAGTGTATACAAATGAACACAATGTACACAGTGTACACAATGTACAAAAAGTTTACACAATGTACATAAAATGTACACAATGTTCACTGTTTTTTCCATGTACAGAATATATACACAATATAAAATATATGTCCACAAGATCCACATAATGCACACAGTTTACAAAATGTACAGTGTACAAAATGTATACAATGTACACAGAGTATCCAGTGTAAAACAATGTTACAACATACACAATGTAATAAAATGTACACAATATGCACAATGTACACAAAATGTACACAGTAAAAACAATGAACAAATATTGGACACAATGAACACAGTGTACAAAATATACACTATATACACAAAACGTACACAGTATATACAATGTACAAGAAGGGTACACACTATACACAATGTACAAAATGTGTACACAATGCACACAGTGTACAAAATCTACTCAATGTACACAAAATGTACACTGTGAAAACAATGTTCTAAATGTGTACACATTGTACACAATGTTTACAACATGTACAAAGTGTACACAATGTACACAGTGTACATATTGTAAACTATGTATAGAGCGTACACAATGTACACAAAATATACACAATGTAAATGAAATGTACACAGTGTACACAATGTACAATACGTGTACAAAATATTCACGTGTACAAAATGTACTGAGGGTACACAAAATGTACACAATATACATAGTGTAAAAAATTTACAGTGTACAAAATGTACACAATGTATACAGTTTATACCATGTACACCAAAATGACGCAATGTACAAAAATATACACAGTGTGCACAATGTACAAAAAGTGCACACAATGTACATAGTCTACAAAATGTACAGTGCAAAATGTACACAATATACATAGTGTACAAAATGTACAGTGCACAAAATGTACACAATGTACAAAATTTATACAACGTACAGAAAATATATACATTGTACACAATGAACACATTGTACAAAACGTTCAAAATATACACAAAATTTAAACAAAGTACAAAAAATGTACACAATATAAGCACTGTACAGAACGTACACAAAATTTGCACAATGTACACAGTGTCCACAATGTATACAATTTACACAGAGTATACACAGTTTACACAATGTACAGAAAATATACACATAGGGCACAATTTATACAAAATGTATTCAAAAGGTACAGTGTTCACAAAAGGTACACAAAAAGTTCCCAAAGTACACATTGTACACAAAATGTACAGACTGTGCACAATGTACACAGAATGGACAAAAAGGACACAATAAGTACACAGAATGTACACAATGTACACTGTGGACAAAATGTACAAAATATACACAGTGTACAAAATGTACACAATGTACACAAAGTGTAGACAGTGTAAACAATGTAAGAAAGTGTACACAATGTACAGTGCAAAAATGTACACAATGTACACAAGGTAAAAAAATATACACAATGTACACAATGTAAAAAAACTGGAAAAAAGCACACAGTGTTCAAAATGTACAGTGTACCAAATGTGCACAATATACACAGTGTACAAAATGTAGTGCACAAAATGTACACAAGGTCCAAAGTGTACACAATGTACAAAATGTGTACAAATGTACAAAGTGTAAAAATTGTACACAATGTACAAAAAATGTACACAGTGTACACAAAATGAACACACTGAACACAATGTACACAAAATGTACACATTGTACCCAATGTACAAATACTGTACACAATGTAAACAGTGTACAAAATGTACACAATGTACACAGTTTATACAATGTACACAAAATATACACATGATGAACAAGTTGTACAAAATGTACAGTGTACATAATATACACAATGTACACAGTGTACACAATGTACACAAAATATGCACAATGTACAAAAAAATGTACACAGTCTACATAATGTACAGTGTACAAAATGTACAAACATATCCAGTTTATACAATGTAAACAAAATGTACACAATGTACACAAAATGTAGACAGTGTTCACAATGTACACAGTGTACAAAATATACATAAAATTTACACAATGTACAAAAACTTACACAATGAAAGCACTCTACACAATGTACACATAATTTTCAAAATATACACAGAATATACACAGTTTACACAGTGTACAAGCGTACAAAATGTACACAATGTAAACAATGTAAACAAAATGCACACAATGTACACATCATAGATAATCTGGACACAATGTATACAATGTACAAAATGTACAGTGTACCAAATGTACACAATATACACAGTGTACATAATGTACAGTGTAAAAAATATACACAATGTACACAAAATGTATAAAATATGTACACAAAATGTACACAATGTACACAGTGTACAAAATGAACAGTTTACAAAATGTACACAATATACACAGTTTTTACCATGTACATAAAATGTACAAAATATACAAAATATGTACACAAAATCCACACAGTGTACACAAAGTACAAAATGTACAGTGTACAAAATGGACACAATATACACAGTGTATAAAATGTACAAAAAATGCATACAATGTACACAATGTAATAAAATGTACACAATGTACACAAAATGTACACAGTGAAAACAATGTACAAATGGTGGACACAATGTACAAAGTGTAAAAAAGCACACTATATACACAAAACGTACACAGTATACACAATGTACAAGAAGTGTACACATTAAACACAATGTACAAAAATTGTACACAATACACACTGTGTACAAAATATACAAAAAACATACACAATATACACAATGTTCACAAAATGTACAAAGTGTACACGATGTACAAAGTGTACAAATTGTAACCAATGTACAGAGTATACAAAATATACTCAAAATATACACAAAGTACACAAAATGTACACAGTGTACACAATGTACAATAAGTATACACAATGTTCACAGTGTACAAAATGTACTGAGTGTACACAAAATGTACACAATGTGTGCAAAAAATGTACACAATGTACACAGTGTAAAAAATTTACAGTATACAAAATGTACACAATGTACACATTTTATAACATGTACACCAAAAGTACACAATGAACACAATGTACACAAAATAAACACAGTCTACACAATGTACAAAAAGTTTATGCAATGTCCACAAAATGAACTGAATATGCACAATTTACACAGAATGGATACAATATGTACACAGAATTTACACAGTGTACAAAATGTACAGTGCAAAGTGTACAAAATATACACAGTGAACCACATGAACACAATTTACACAGTATAAACAAGTACACAAAATGTACACAGTGTACACAATGTAAAAGTTTACACAATGTACAGAGTACAAAATGTACACAAAATGTACAAAAATTGTACACAATGCACAGAGTGTACAAAATATACACAAAATATACACAGTGTAGGCAATGTACATAAAGTGTACACAAAATGTACACTGATAAAACAATGTTCAAAATTATACACAATGTTCACAAAATGTACAAAGATTACACAATGTACACTGTGTACAAAATGTAACCAACGTACAGAGTGTACACAATGTACACAAAATGTACACAGTGTACACAATGTACAATAAGTGTACACAATGTACACAGTGTACAAAATGTTCTGAGTATACACAAAATGTAAACAATATGTACACAAAATGTACAAATTATACATAATGTAATAAATGTACAGTGTACAAAACATACACAAAGTACACAGTTTATACCATGTACACAAAATAAACACAATGTACACAATGTACAAAAAATATACAGTTTACACAACGTACAAACTGTTTACACAATGTTCACAAAATGCACAGAATGTAGACAAAATGTACACAATGTAGACAAAATGTACACAATGTAAACAATGTACACAAAATTTACACACTGTACACGATGTACACAAAATATACACAGTGTACACAATGTACCAAAAGTGGACCCAATGTATACAGTGTTTAAAATGTACAGTGCAAAATGGACACAATATACACAGTGTACAAAATGTAGTGCACAAAATGTACACAATGTCCACAGTGTACATAATGTACACAGTGCACCCAATGTACAAAATGTGTAAACAATGTATACCGTGTACAAAATGTACACACTGTACACAATATCTACACAATGTACACAAAATATGCACAATGTACACATTGTACACAATGTACAAAAAAGGTGCACAATATACACAATGTCCAAAAAGTGTACAAAATATACACAATGTCCAAAAAGTGTACACAATGTACACAGTTTACAAAATTTACACAATGTATACACAGTGTACACAATGTACAAATGTGTACACAATCGACACAGTGTAAATAATTTACACAATATTAACAGTGTACACAATGTACACAAAACCTACACAATATGTATACAAAATACACAGATTCTACACTGTGAACAAAATATACACAATGTCACAAAATATTCACAATATACACAATGATGACAAAATATAAAAAACATACACAAAATGTACACAATATTCAAAGTGTACACAATGTACACAAAATGTACACAGTGTACACAATGTACAAAAAGTTTACACAATGTACACTGTGTACAAAATGTACACAATGTACACAAAATGTACAAATATTGCACAGTATGCGCAGTGTACAAAATGTACACAATGTAAACAGTGTACACAGTGTACACAAAATGAACAATGTACACAATGTAGACAAAATGTACACAGTGTACACAATGTACAAAAAGTGTACACAATGTATACAGTGTACAAAATGTACATAATATACACAATGTACAGTAAAAGTACACAGTGTACACAATGTCCAAAAAATGTATACAATATACACAATGTAAAGAAAGTGTAACAGTGTACACAGTGTACAAAATTTACACAATATGTACAGATTGTACCCAATGTACAAAAAGTGTACACAATCTACACAGTGTACAAAATATACACAAGCTACATAAAATTTACACAATGTACAAATTATGTATACAAAATCCACACAATGTACACAGTTTACAAAATGTACAGTGTAAAATATGTACACAATGTACACTGTGTACATAATGAACAAAAAATATACTCAGTGTACACAATGTACACAGTGTAAAAAATGTACAGTTTACAAAATATACTGTGTACACAATGTACACAATGTACATAGTATATACCATGTACACCAAATGTACACAATGTACACAATATACACAAAATGTACATAGTGTACACAATGTACACAAAATGTACACAATATACACAAAATGTACACAATATACACAATGTACACATAATGTAAACAATATACACAAAATGTACACAATGTTCACAATGTACACAAAATATACACAGTGTACACAATGTTCAGAAATTGTACACAATGAACACAAAATGCACACTGTGAAAACAATGTTCAAAAAGTGAACACAATGTACACAATGTACACAAAATATACATAGTGTACACAATGTACACAGTGTAAAAATATATATGCAATTTACAGAGAGTACACAATGTACACAAACTGTACACAATGTACAAAAATGTACACAGTGTACACAATGTACAATAAAGTGTACACAATGTACACAGTGTACAAAATGTACACAGTGTACACAAAATGAACATGTGTACACAATATATTCAGAAAATGTACACAGTGTAAAAATGTACAGTGTACAAAATGTACACAATGTACACAGTTTACAAATGTACACAGTGTACAAAATATACAGTGTACAAAATGTAAACAGTATACACAGTGTAAAAAATATACAGTGTAAACAATGGACACAATATACAGAGTGTAAACAATGTACACAAAATATACACAGTGTACACAATGTACAAAAAGTGTACAAAACGTACAAAGTGTACAAAATGTACACAATGTACACAAAATAAACACAATGTACACAAAATGTACACAGTGTACCCAATGTACAATGTACACAAAGTAAACAAAATGTACACAGTGTACACAAAATGTGCACAATGTTCATAGTGTACACAATGTATACAGTGTACCCCAGACTATTTGGATGCACTGTTTCATAGGCTATTTGGATGCACATTTTCAGCTTCCTCTGCTCTGTGTGCTGGGAATAAAAGACGGTAGCACTCTGTCTGGCTAAAATATTTGTCTTTTTAGATGGTAATGATTTCCAACTCTTATCCAAGGAGGTGGATACTGTCATAAAGACTTTGTCCCTACTATCAAACACAATCTAAATACCTACATTTATAAGCACAGAGGTCCAGGCACTGAACTGTGTGCCTGATCTAATGGGAGGTCACCAAAGCCAGATGGACCAGACCTGAATGACCTTGTGATCAAATCAGACTCTCTGAATGTGGCTGACAATGGAGGCTGACTGAGAAATAGCACTGGGGCCTGTTTCTACAGCATGTGTTTCCTTTGTGGTACCCCAGGCTATTTGGATGCATAGTTTCCTAGGACTTGATGGAAGGGGGAGGGCCTTGGACGTCCCACAGGTCAGTGTACACTGCCCTCTCTTAAGGAGGGAGAGGAGGGAGGAAAGGGATGGGGAAGCATGCGGGAAATGGGAGGAGGGGAGGAAGTGTAAATTTTTGAATGGAAAATTAATTTTTAAGAAAAAACAAAAAAAAAAACAAATTTCTTAATTGAGAGCTGGAGAGAGTATTCAGTTAAGTGTCCTTTCCATTCAATCACAGAAGTTTGAGGTCAGATCCTAGAATCCTTGTAAAAAGTTGATTGTGGCTATGTAGGTTACTTTAACCCCTGGACTGTTGAATCTGAAGAGAATGGAGACCCCAAAATCTCTAGGGCCTGCAGTTGGACAGCCTAGCTCCAGGTTCAGAGAAAAATGCTTTCTCAGCTGAAACAGGTGTAGAGTGATAGATCAGAGCACCCAGCCTCCTCTTCTGGTGTCTGTGCATGGAGGGTACACTACATGTATGCACAGATGTATGCATAGAACACACATATGAGTATGCATGGTACACACTCACATGTATGCACAGAACACACAGACGGGTATGCAATGAACACACATATACACCTGTATACACAGTACACACACATATACACACTAGTGTACAGATATAGTGAAGGAGATGGAGACTGAAGTTTTGCCTGGATACTAATATTTTGCTGTTCTTTAAAGTCTTTTTTTCTTAGGGTTTGTCTGTGTAGCTTTAGAGCCTGTCCTGAAACTGGCTCTGTGGACCAGGCTGGCCTCGAACTCACATAGATCCGACTACCTCTGCCTCCCAAGGGCTGGAATTAAAGGCATGTGGCGCCACCACCACTCCAGTTAAACAAAATTGAGCCAGTATTTCACTATGTCACTTAGGTGATACTGAAACGCATCACATAGAAGCTGGCCTCTAATTTCCCCAAATCCACTTACCTATTTCCTAAGTCTTGGGATTAATATAAACCACTATGCCTGGCTGGGTTTTGTTTGTTTTTTTTTTTTTCGTTTTTAAGACAGTATCATGAAGTTCAGACTAGTCTCAAAATTACAATCCTCTGCCCTTATTCTGTGTTTCCTCATGTCATAACTCAAGAATGTTACCACAAAATTGCCTCATTTTATTTATACTGCTTTGGTTTGCTGAAACTAATTTCTATTGTTGATGAGAACTGTTTATTAGACTTTCTGAACAGTGATACATTGGGATTCACCTGCTTCTGTCCCCTGCAACACTGCAGTTATCAACATATCCCAGATTTGATTCTTAATTGGGTGCTGGGTATTAAAATTTAGGTCCTCATTCTTAGGCAACAAGCCACTTAGCCAAAAAACCCTCTCATCAACTCAATATTAATACATGTTATTTGATTCTTTAAGGTTTAGTTCTATTTGTAACGCTCTCTCTCTCTCTCTCTCTCTCTCTCTCTCTCTCTCTCTCTCTCTCTCTCTCTCTCTCTCTGTCTCTCTGTCTCGCTCTGTTAGTGTGTATGTGTATGTATGATTGTAAATCCTACCCAAGTCCAGAAATTGGTATCAGATCCTTGCAGCTAGAGCTAGAAGTGTTTGTAATCTATGAGTTTTGGTTGTAGAGAATCAAATTTGTCTCCCCTACAAAAGAAAATGAGCATTTAACAGGTAAGCAAATTCTTCAGGCCCAAGCCCTATGTTTCTTAAGTTGCTATTATAAAAGTTTTGCGAAGATTGAAATATTGGGGTAAGAGGAAATCTAATCTATGCTCCAAAAAAAATCAATAAAATATACCCAATCCTGTTCCATACATATTAAGAAATAATATAACTGAATATAGTAAACCATGGAGCCTCTGGTTTATATTAACTTAGACCAGTGTAAAATTAAGCACAAGTCCATCTTAGTACTTTATTTTTTGTTAAAATTTATATTTATTTATTTATTTATTTTGGTTTTTCAAGACATGATTTCTTTGTCTTCATTCAAGTAATTAGTCATGCTATGCCCTAGAATAAATTATCAAACATAATTTTCTGGAAGATAGCCTAGCTAAGAAATAAGAAAGGGATTTCTTTGAGTTAATTTTTGAAAAACAAATTTAGTAGCGTCAATTATGATGTCTGTTTACTAAAATGGTAGTATTAGAAAGTATTGATCACCCCTTTGGCAGTCCTCCCTGAATTAAGCTAGTAAAAATTAAATTTGTTAATAGTAAATTTGATTGAATAAATATTTTGAGATGTATTACTAACCCAGTGACTCCTCTCTCATGTCACTTCCCATACAGTAAAATATATTTGTCTTTTTTTTCATGAAGGGATCTCACTATGTAGATCCGGATCCGGCTGTCCTGGAAGTCACTATGTTGACCAGGCTGACTTCTCACAGAGATTCACATGCCTCTGCCTCTGTGTGCAGGAAATAAAAGACTGTAGCACTCTGTCTGGCTAAAATATTTGTCTTTTTATATGGTAATGATTTCCAACTGTTATACAAGGAGATGGATACTGTCATAAGGACTTTGTCCCTACTATCAAACACAATCTAAATACCTACATTTATAAGCACAGAGGTCTTAAAATTTAACAAACTCAGACACCCACAAAATTATAAGCTGTGGAGGGGGCACAGTGAGACAGCGAGGCCTTGTATAACACAGGGAACTGAAGTCACAGAGGGATGGGTGGGGCAAGGGGCAGGGCGTCCTGTGGAGCTTATAAACACAGGGCTCTGCTAGGCCACACCAGTGAGATCCACTCTCTAGTAGGGCACTTAGCCTTTGATCTACCAGACATCTTGTACCACACAGTTGAGAACCCTGTGCCCAAGGAGGACAAGGCAAGATGGGGCCTGCCGACATTCAGGCAGTAGTACTT
>CADCXT010003562.1:0-32341 GCA_902806775.1 Microtus agrestis
CATTGTTGAAAAGGTACTCAAAATGTACATAGTATACACAATGTACACAGTATACAAAACATACAGAATGTACACAAAATGTACACAATGTGCACAATGTACACAAAGTGCACAAAATGTATACAATGTACACAAAATGTACACAGTGTACACAATGTACAAAAATGTACACAATATACAGAGTGTACAAAATGTACACAATGTACAAAAAATGTACACAATGTACACAAAATGTGCACAATGTACACACTGTACACAATGTACACAAAAATGCACAATGTACACATTGTAAACAATGTATACATTATAAACAAAATGTACACATTGTACACAATTTACAAAAAATATACACAAAATGTACACAATGTACAATGTACACAATTTACACTAAATGTATACAATGAACACCAAATGAACACAATGGACACAATGTACATAAAATGTACAAAGGGTACACAATGTACAAAAAGTTTACACAATGTACACATTGTACAAAATGTACACAAAATATACACAATACACACAATGTACACAAAAGTTTCACAATGTACACACGGTACAAAATGTACACAAAATGTGCAAAATGTACACAGTGAACACAATGTATAAAATCTACACAAAACGTACACAATGTACACAATATATACACAAATTGACACAATATACACAGTGTACGAAATGTACAGTGTACCAAATGTACACAATGTACACAGGGTATACAATGTACAGAAAATAAATACAATGTTCACAATGTAAACAAAATGTACACAGTATACACAATGTACAAAAAGTGTACAGAATGTACACAGTGTACAAAATGTACAGTGTACAAAATGTACACAATGCACACAGTGTATACAATGTACACAAAATGTATACAATGTACGTATGTAAACAAAATGTACACAATGTACACAAAAGGTACACCATGAAAAAAATGTTCAAAGAGTGTGTACAATGTACACAATGTACATAAAATTTACACAGTGAAAACAGTGTACAAAAAGTGGACCCAATGTACACAGTGTACAAAATATACAAAATGTACACAAAACGTACACAGTTTACACAATGTACCAAAAGTGTACACATTATACACAATGTACAAAAAGAGTACACAATGTACACAGGGTACAAAATGTACACAAAATATACACAGTGTACACAATGTACAGAAATTATACACAATGTACACAATATACACAAAATGTAGACTGTGAAAATAATGTTCAAAATGTGTACAAAATGTACACAATGTACAGAAAGGGTACAAAGTGTACACAATGTACAAAAAGTGTACACAATATATGCAATATACAGAGTGTATACAATGTACACAAAAAGTACACAATGTACACAAATTGTACACAGTGAACACAAGGTCCAATAAGTATACATAATATACAAATTGTACAAAATGTACACAATATATACACAAAATGTACACAATGTACACAATAAAAAATGTACTGTGTACAAAATGTACACAGTTTATACCATGTACACCAAATGTACACAATGTACACCATGTACACAATATGTACACAGTTTACACAATGTACACAAAATGTATACAATGTACACAAAATATACACAATATCAACAATGTACAAAAAATACACAATGTACACAATGTACACAAAATGTTCACAATGTACACAAAATATACATATTGTACACAATGTACAAAAGCTGGACAAAATGTAAACAGTGTAAAAAATGTACAGTGCAAAATGTACACAATATACACAGTGTACAGAATTTAGTGTACAACATGTACACATTGTACACAAAATGCACACAATTTGCAGAATGTACACAAAATATTTACAATGTACACAATGTACACATTTTGTTCACAAAGTACACAACTTACAGAAAATATACACAGTGTACCCAATGTACGAAAAGTGTACACAATGTACACAGTATACAAAATATTCATAATGTACACAAAATGTACACATTTTACACAATGTACACAGTGTACAAAATGTACAGTGTAAAAATGTACAATATATACACAGTGTACACAATGTACAGTGTAAAATGTACACAATATACAGAGTGCAAACAATGTACACAAATGTAAACAGTGTACACAATGTACAAAATGAAATCAAAATGTACAAAGTGTACAAAAGTACACAATGTATAAAAATGTACACAAGGTACACATAGTACAAAATTTAAACAAAATGTACACAAAATGTACACAGTGTTCACAAAATGTACACAAAAGTACACAACGTACATAATGTAAACAAAATGGACACAATGGACACAATATGTACACAATGTACACAGTGTTTAAAATGTACAGTGCAAAATGTACACAATATACACAGTGTACAAAATGTACAGTGGACAAAATGTACACAATGTACACAATGTACACAAAATGTACACAGTATACACAAAAGTACACAATGTACACAAAATGTACACAATGTACACAAAATGTACAAAATGTGCAAAAAGTGGACAGAATATAGACTGTGTACGAAATGTACAGTGCAAAATATACACAATATACACAGTGTACAAAAGGTACAGTTTACAAAATGTAACAATGTACACAAAGTGAACACACTGTGCACAATGTACACAAAATGTACAAAATATGTACAAAAAAGTACACAATGTACACAGTGTAGAAAATTTACAGTGTAAAAAAGTACATAATGTACTCAATTTATACCATGTACATAATGTACACAGTGTTAACAATGTACAAAAATTGTACACAATGTAAACAGTATAGAAAACCTACAAAAAATGTACACTGTGTACACAATGTACACAGTATAAAAACTGTACAAAACGTACAAAAATGTACACAAAATGAACAAAAAATGAACACAATGTACACAGTGTACAAAATGTACACAAAATACACAATGTGCACAATGTACACAAAATATACACAATGTACACAATGTACACAAAATGTACACAGTGTACCCAATGTACAAAATGTGTACATAATATACACAGTGTACAAAATGTACAGTGTAAAAATGTACACAATGTACTCAATTTATACCATGTACACATTTTATAACATGTACACAAAATGTACACAATATACACAAAATGTACACAGTGTTTACAATGTACAATATTTGTACACAATGTAAACAGTGTAGAAAAGCTACACAAAATGTACACAGTGTACACAATGTACACAGTATACAAAATGTACAAAACATACACAAAATGTACAAAAAATGAACAAAAATGTATACAATATACACAGTGTAAAAAATGTACATAATGTACACAAAATGTACCCAATGTACACAAAATGTACACAGTGTTCCCATTCTACAAAAAGTGTACAAAACGTATACAGTGTACAAAAAGTACACAATTTACAGAAAATGCACACAATGTACACAAAAGGTGCACAATATACACAGTGTACACAATGTATACAATATACACAAAATGTACATAATGTACACAATGTACAAAAAAGTGTACACAATGTACAGTGTACAAAATGTACACAAAATGTACACAATATACATAAAATATACACAATGTATACAGTGGACAAATTGTACAGTGAGAAATGTACACAATATAGACAGCGTACAAAAAGTATAGAGTACAAAATGTACACAGTGTACACAATGTACACAAAATGTACACAGTGTACACATTGTACAAATAGTGTACACAATGTACAGTGTACAAAATGTACACAAGGTACACAAAATGTACACAATGTACATAAAATGTACACAATGTACACAATGTGCAAAAAATATATACAACGTACACAATGTACACATTGTACACAGTGTACAAAATGTACACTGCAAAAAGTACACAGTGTACAAAATGTACAGTGTACAAAATGTACACAATATACACAAAATGAATACAATATCTACAATGTACACAAAATGTACACAATGTACCAACTATGTACAAATTGTGTACACAATGTACAGAGTGTACAAAATGTAAACAATATATACAAAATGTACACAATGTGCACAGTGTACACAAAGTATACAGTGTATACATAATATACACAGTTTACAAAATGTACAGAAAGTATACACATAGTACCCAATTTACACAAAATTTACACAAAATGTACACAGTGTACACAGAATGGAAAAATGGACACAATATGTATACAGAATATACACAATGTACACAGCGTACAAAATGTACAGTGCAAAATGTACACAATATACACAGTGTACAAAATGTACAGAGTACAAAATGTACACAATGTACACAAAAAGTACACAATGTACACAAAATGTACACAATGTACAAAAAGTGGACACAATGTACACAGTGTACGAAATGTACAGTGCAAAATGTACACAATATACGCAGTGTACAAAATGTACAGGTTAAAAAATGTACACAATGTAAACAAAGTAAATACAATGTGCACAACGTACAAAAAATGTACACAATGTACAAAATATGTAAAAAAAGTACACAATATACACAGTGTACAAAATTTACAGTGTAAAAAAGTACTCAATGTAGTCAATTTATACAATGTACACATTTTATACCATGTACACAAAATGTACACAATGTACAAAAAATGTACACAGTGTTTACAATGCACAAAATTTGTATACAATGTAAACAGTGTAGAAAGGTACACAAAATGTACACAGTGTACACAATGTACACAGTATACAAAGTGTACAAAACGTACACAAAATTTAAACAAAATGAACAAAAATGTAGACAAGATACACAGTGTACAAAGTGTACACAATGAACACAAAATGTACACAATGTGTACAATGTACACAAAATGTACACAATGTACACAAAATGTACACAATGTACAGAATGTACACAAAATGTACAAAGTGTACCTAATATACAAAATGTGTACCCAATGTACACAGTGTACAATATGGACACAATGTACACAAAATGTACACAAAGTAAACAAAATGTACACAACGTACACACTCTACACAATGTACACAAATGGTGCACAATGTATACAGTGTATACAATGCATACAATATACACAAAATGAACATAATGTGTACAACGTACAAAAAGTATACACAATGTACACTATTTAAACGAAATATACCCAAATTGTACACAATGTACACTAAATATACACAATGTACACAAAAAGGACACAGTGTACACAAAATGTACAAAGTGTACACAATGTACAAAAAGTGTACACAGTGTACACATTGTACACAATATACATAAAATATACACAATGTACACAAAATGTTCACAATGTACACAATGTACACAAAATGTGCACAATGTTCACAGTGTACAGAATGTATAAAATATACACAAAATTGACACAATGTACACAATATGTACACAAAATCGACACAATGTACACAGTGTACAAAATATACAATGTACAAAATATACATAATATACACAAATGTACACAATGTAAACAAAATGTACACAATGTACACAATGTAAACAAAATGTCACAGTGTACACAATGTACAAGTGTAAAAAGTGTACACAATGTACACAGGGTATAAAAATGTACAAAATGTACACAATGTACACAAAATTAACAGTGTAATCAATGTACCAAAAGTTGTACACAATGTACACAGTGTACAAAAGGAATACAAAATGTACACAATGTACACAAAGGTACACAAAATGAACAAAATGTACACAATATACACAGTGTACACAAATATACAGTGTACAAAATGTACACAAAGTACACAATGTACACAAAATATACACATTGTACACAATGTACAAAAAGTAGTACACAATGTACTCAGTGTACAAATTGTACACAATGTACACAAAATGTACATATTGTACACATTTTACAAAAAGTATTCACAATAAAAAAAAGTGTACACAAAATGTACACAGTGAAATCAATGTACAAAATGTACACAATGTACAATGTACAAAATGTACACAGTGTACACAATGTACACAGTGTACACATGGTACAAAATGTACAAAAGCTACACAAATATTACACATTTTACAAAGTGTACAAAATGTACATAATGTACACAATATATACAAAAATGTACACAATAATGTACACAGTATACACAACAATTACACAAATGTAAACATTGTACACAATGTACACAATATATAAAAATGTACACAGTGTACACAATGACAATGTACACAAAATGTACACAATGTATACAATGTACAAAAATGTACAAAAGTACACAATATACACAGTGTAATCAATGTACACTGTGTACACCATGGACACAAAATGTACACAATGTATACAGTGTACACCATGTACTAAATGTACACAATGTAAACAATGTACACAAAACGTACACATTGTAACACAATGTACAAATAGTGCACACAATGTACACAGTGAACATAATGTACACAGTAAATACAGTGTACAAATTTATACAAAATGTCCACAATGTACACAATGTTTACAATGTACCCAAAATGTACACAAAGTAAACAAAATGTACACAGTGTACACAATGTACAGTGTACACAATGTACATTGTACACAATTTACACAGTGTACAAAATATAAGCTGCACAAAATGTTCAAAATGTACACAGTGTAGACAATGTACACAAAATGTATACAATCTAGACAATGTACAGAATATATACACAGTTTAAACAATATAATCAGTGTACCATTGGTACAGTATACAAAATACACACAATGTACACAATTTATACATTGTACATAACATGTACACAATTTACACAATGTACAAATATATACACAGTGTATGTACTGTACAAAATGTACAGTGTACAAAATGTACACAATGTACAGAGTTTATAAAATGTACACAAAATGTACTTAATGTACATAATATATACAAAATATACACAATGTACACAGTATACACAATGTACAAAATATACACAGTGTAATCAATGTACACTGTGTACACAATAGACACAAAATGTACACAATGTATACAATGTACACCATGTACAAAATGTACACAATGTAAACAATGTACACAAAAATTACACAGTGTACACAATATACAAAAAGTGCACACAATGTACACAGTGAACATAATGTACACAGTATAAACAGTGTAAAAATGTATACAAAATGTCCACAGTGTACACATGTTACAACATATAACAATGTACCCAAAATGTACACAAAGTAAAAAAAATGTACACAGTGTACACAATGTACAGTGTAAACAATGTACAAACAGTGTACACAATTTACACAGTGTACAAAGTATAAACTGCACAAAATGTTCAAAATTTACACAGTGTAGACAATGTACACAAAATGTATACAATCTACACAATGTACAGAATATATACACAGTTTAAACAATATAATCAGTGTACCATAGGTACAGTATACAAAATACACACAATGTACACAATTTATACATTGTACATAAAATGTACACAATGTACACAATGTACAAATATATACACAGTGTACGCACTGTACAAAATGTACAGTGTACAAAATGTACACAATGTATAAAGTTTATACAATGTACAAAAAATGTACACAATGGTCACAATATTACACAAAATGTACACAATGAACACAGTTTATACAATGTACACAAAATGTATACAATGTACAAAATGTACAAATATATACACAGTCTACACAGTGTACAATATGTACAGTGAAAAAAATGTACAGTGTAAAAATATACCATGTACACCGTTTATACAATGTACACAAAATGTACACAAGGTACACAATGTGCACAAGATTTACAAAGTGTACACAATGAACAAAAAGTGTACACAATGTACACAGCATACAAAGTGTACCCAATGTAAACAAAATATACACAATGTACACAAATTGTACACAAAATATACACAATATACACATGAACAAATTGTACAGTGTACAAATAGTACAGAGTGTACACAGTGTACACAACGTACACAAAATGTACACAGTGTACACAATGTACAAAAAGTGTACACAACGTAAACAGTGTACAAAATGTACACAATGTACATAATATACAAAAAATATACACAGTTTACACAATGTTAAAAAATTATACACAATGTAAAAAAGTGTACACAATGTACACAGTATATCGAAATGTACACTAAATGTACTCTGTGTATACAATGTACAAAAAGAATACACAATGTACACAAAATTTACACAGTGTACACAATGTACAAAATGAGTACACAATGTACACAATATATACAAAATGTAGACAGTGTACACAATGTATAAAAATTGTACACAATGTACACAAAATGTCCACAATGTACACAATATGTACACAAAATTATAAAAACATACACAATGTACACAGTGTACAAAATGTACAGTGTAGAAAATGTACGTTCTTCAAAATGTACACGTTGTACACAGTATAAACCATGTACAATAAATGTATACAATGTACACAATCTACAGAAAATGTACAGAGAGTACACAAAGTACAAAAAGTGTACACAATGTACACTGTACAATATGTACACAATATACAAAAATTTTACACAATGTACACAATATACACAGTGTACAAAATGTACACAATGTACAAAAAATGTACACTGGGTACACAATGTACACAGTATACAAAGTGTACATAATATACACAGTGTACATAATGTATTCAAAATGTACACAATGTTCTCAAAATGTACACAGTGTACGCAATGTACAAAAGTATACACAATGTACACAGTAAACAAAGGGTACACAATGTACAAAAATTTACACCATGTACACAAATGTACAAAAATGTACAAATTTACACAGTGTACACAATGTACACAAAATATACACAATGTACAAAAACTGTATACAATATACACAATGTACAAAAAGTGTACACAATGTACACAATGTACACAAAATGTACACAATGTACACCATATACACAATATGTACACAAAATGTACACAAACGGTACACAATGTACACAGTGTACAAAATGTACAGTGTAGAAAATGTACATTGTTCAAAATGTACACGTTGTACAGAGTTTATACCATGTACAAGAAATGTATACAATGTACACAATGTACAGAAAATGTACAGAGAGTACACAAAGTACAAAAAGTGTACACAATGTACACAGTGTACAAAATGTTCACAATGTACAAAAAAAGTACCCAATGTACACAATGTACACAGTGTACACAATGTACTCAATGTACACACAATGTACACAGTGTACACAATGTACAAAACATGAACACAATGTAGACAGTATAAAAAATGTACAGTGTAAAAAATGTACAAAATGTACACACAATGCACAAAATGTACACAATGTACACAAAACCTACACAGTGTACAAAATTTACACAGTGTACACAATAAACACAAAATGTACACTATGTACACAAATTGTACACAGTGTACACAATGTACAAAACATGTACACAAAGTACACAATGTACACAAGATGTACAGAATGTATACAATGTACACAGAGTAAAAAATATACACTACGTAAACAGTGTACACAATGTACACTAAACGTACACAATTTATACCAAGTGTTCACACTGTACACAATGTAATAAATGTACAGTATACAAAATGTACAGTGTACAAAATGGACACAATGCACATAGTTTATACCATGTACACAAAATGTACACAATTTACACATTGTACACAAAATGTACACCGTGTACAGAATGGAATAAATGTGTACACAGTGTACAAAATGTACACAAAATGTACACAGTGTACACAGTATACAAAATGTACAGTGTACAAAATGTATAAAATGTACACAGGGTACACAATGTACACAAAATGTACACAGTGAAAACAATGTACAAATAGTGGACACAATGTACACAGTGTAGAAAATGTACACTATATACACAAAACATACACAGTATAAACAATGTAAAAGAAATGTACACATAATACACAATGTATAAAAAGTGTACACAATGCACACACTGTAGTAAATATACACAAAATATACACAATGTACACAAAATGTACACTGAGAAAACAATGCTCTAAATGTGTACACAATGTACACAATGTTCAAAAAATGTACAAAGTGTACACAATGTAATAAAATGTACACAATGAAAACAAAATGTACACTGTGAAAACAATGTACAAATAGTGGACACAATGTACACAGTGTAGAAATATACACTATATACACAAAACATACACATTATACACAATGTAAAAAATGTGTACACAATGCACACAGTGTACAAAATATACACAGTGTACGCAATGTACAGAAATTGTACACAATGGACACAAAGTACACAATGTACAAAAAATGTACACTGTGAAAACAATGTTCAAAAAGTGTACAAAATATTCAAAAATGTACAAAGTGTACACAATGTACACCGTGTACAAATTGTAACCAATGTGCAGAGTATATACAATGTACACAAAATGTACACAATGCACACAAAATGTACGCAGTGTACACAATGTACAATAAGTGTACACAATGTACACAGTGTACAAAATGTACTGAGTGTACACAAAATGTACACAATATGTACACATAATATACTTAGTGTAAAAAAGTACAGTGTACAAAACAAACACAATGTACACAGTTTATACAATGTACACCAAATGTACACAATGTACAAAATGTAGACAAATTATACACAGTTTACACAATGTACAAAAGTTTACACAATGTACACAAAATGTACAGAATGTACACAAATTGTACACAATGTACACAAATGTAAACAATGTATAAAATGTACACAATGTACACAATATACACAAAATGAACAGTGTACCCAATGTAAAAAATTGTACACAAAATATACACAGTTTACACAATGTACAAAAATTGGACACAATGTATACCGTGTACAAAATCTACAGTGAAAAATGTACAAAATATACACAGTGTACAAAATGTAGTGCACAAAATGTACACAATGTCCATAGTGTACACAATGTAAACAAACTGTACACATTGTACACAATGTACAAACGTGTACACAAAGTACAAGGTGTACAAAATGTACACAATGTACACAAAATGTACACTATGTTCACAATGTACACGAAATGTACACAGTGTACCCAATGTATGAAAAGTGTACAAAATGTACACATTGTACAAAATGTTCACAATGTACACAAAACATACACATTGTACAAAATGTACAGTGTTCAAAATATACACAATGTAGACAATGTACACAATGTACAGAATATGTCCACAGTTTACACAATGTACAGAAACTGTACACAATGTACAAAATTTACACAATGTACACAATGTACTAAAATGTACACAATGTACACAATATACACAAAATGAACACAGTGTAACCAAAGTACAAAAATTGGACACAATGTACACAATATACACAAAATGAACACAATGTAAAAAGTACAAAAATTGGACACAATGTACACAGTGTACAAAATGTACAGTGCAAAATGTACAATTATACAAAGTGTACAAAATGTACACAATGTGCGCAATGTACACAAAATGTACACAATGTACAAAATATGTACACAAAATGTACACAATGTACACAGTTTACATAATGTACAGTGTACAAAGTACACAGTTTACACATGTACACAAAATGTACACAATGTACACAAAATGAACCCATTGTTCACAATGTACAAAAATTGTGCACAATGTAAACAGTGTAGAAAAGGTATACAAAATGTACACAGTGTACACAATGTACACATGATACAAAATGTACACAATGAACACAATATGTTCAAAAAAATGAACAAAAAATGTACACAATATACACAGTGTACAATACGTACACAATATACACAAAATGTGCACAATGTACACAAATGTAAACAATGTATAAAAATGTACACAAATTGTACATGAATGTACCCAATGTACAGAAAGTGTAACAATGTACACAGTGTACAAAATGTTCACAATGTACACAAAATGTACACATTGTACAAAATGTACAGTGTACAAAATATACACAGTGTAGACAATGTACCCTATGTACACAAAATGTACACAACGTACAGGGTGTACACAATGGACACAAAATGTACACAGTGTCAACAATCTATACCTAATGTACACAGTGTACACAATGGACAAAACGTGTACATAGTATACACACTGTACACAACGTACACCAAATGTACACAAAGTACACAGTGCACAAAATGTACACAATTTACACAGTGTACACAATGTCCACAAAACGTACACAGTGTACACAATGTACAAAGAGTGTACACAATATACACAGTGTATAAAATGTACACAATGTACATAAAATGTACACAATATACACAATATACACAAAATGTACACAATGTATATATTGTAAACAAAATGTACAGAATGTACATAATGTACACAAAATGTACATAGTTTACACAATGTACAAAAAGTGTAAACAATGTACACATTGTAAGAAATGTACACAATGTACACAAAATGCACACAGTATACAGGGTGTACAAAATGTCCAGCATACAGAATGTACAGTGTACAGAAAATGTACACAGTGTACACAATATAAAAAAGTCTACACAATGTAAACAGTGTGTAGAATGTGCGCAATGTACACAAAATGTACAAAATGTGCACAATGTACACAATGTACAAACATGTACACAGTGTACCCAATGTAAAAAAGTGTACACAATATACACAGTGTACAAAATGAAAACAACTACTCAGTGTGCACAATGTACACAAAATGTACAAAATGTACACGATGTATAGAAAATGTACACAGTGAAAAGAATGTAAAAAATTGTACAAAATTTACACAATGCACATAAAATATACATAGTGAAAACAATGTACACAATGTGTACACAATATACACAGTGTACAAAATGTACAAAAATTGTACACAATATACACAATGTTCACAAAAGTGTACACTATATACAAAGTGTACAAAATACACAAAATCTATTCAGTGTACACAATGTACAGAAATTGTACAAAATATACACTGTGTACACACAAAATGTACACAGTGAATAAAATGTTCAAATAGTGTACACAATATGTGCACAATGTACACAAAAGTAAACAATGTATAAAAATGTACACATTGTACACAAATGGTACACAATGTACACAAAATGTGCACACTTTACACAATGTACAAAAAGGTGCACAATGTACACAGGGTATAAAATGTACACAATGTACAAAAAGTGTACACAATATACACAATGTAAAAAAAGTGTAGACAATGTACACAGTTTATAAAATTTACACAGTATATACACAGTGTACACAATGTACAAATGTGTACACAATTGACACAGTGTACAAAATGTACACAATCTACACAAAACGTACACAATATGTATACAACATACACACAATGAACACAGTGTACAAAATATACACAATGTTACAAAATGTTCACAATATACACAATGATCACAAAATGTACAAAACATACACAATGTACACAGTGTACAAAATGTACACAATTTTCACAGAATACAAAATGTGTACACAAAGTACACTGTGTAAAAATGTACTTAATGAACACTAAATGTAGACATTTTGCACAGTGTGAGCAGTGTACAAAAAGTAGAGTGTACAAAATGTACACAATGTAAACAGTGTACACAATGTACACAAAACTTACACAATGTACACAAAATGTACACAATGAACACAAAATGTACATAGTGTACAAAATGTCAAAAAGTGTACACAATGTATACAGTGTAAAAAATGTACACAATGTACACTAAATATACACATGTACACAATGTCCAAAAAGTGTACACAATATACACAATGTACAGAATGTGTAACAATGTACACAGTGTACAAAATTACACAATATGTACAGCGTGTACACAATCTACAAAAAGTGTACACAATCTACACAGTGTACAAAATGTACACAATCTACATAAAATGTTACACAATATGTATACAAAATCCACACAATGTACACAGTGTACAAATGTACATAATGTACACAAAATGTACACAATGGGCACAATGTACACAAAATGTCCAAAATGTACAAAATATGTACACAAAATGTACACAATGAACAGAGTGTATAAAATGTACAGTGTACAGAATGAACAGTGTACAAAATGTACACAATGTACACAGTTTTTACAATCTAAATAGACCTGTCAGTCGCGAAGAATTAGAAGCTGTTATCAAAAAATCTCCCTACCAAAAAAAGCCCAGAACCAGATGGTTTCAATGCGGAATTCTACCAGAACTTCCAAGAAGACCTAATACCTATACTCCTTAATGTATTTCACAATATAGAAACACAAGAGTCATTGTCAAATTCCTTTTATGAAGCTACAGTCACTCTGGTACCAAAACCACACAAAGACGCAACAAAGAAAGAGAATTACAGGCCAATCTCACTCATGAAGATCGACGCAAAAATCCTCAACAAAATTCTGGCATACCGCATTCAAGAACACATTAGAAAAATTATCCATTATGTTTAAGTAGGCTTCATCCCAGAGATGCAAAGCTGGTTCAACATACAAAAATCTATCAATGTAATCCATCATATAAATAAGCTGAAAGAAAAAACCATATGATCATTTCATTAGATGCTGAAAAAGCATTTGACAAAATTCAACATCCCTTTATGATAAAAGTCTGGGAGAGATTAGGGATACAAGGGTCATACCTAAATATAATAAAAGCTATTTACAGCAAACCGACAGTTAACATCAAACAAAATGGAGAGAAACTCAAAGCCATCCCATTTAAATCAGGAACATGACGAGGCTGTCCACTCTCTCCATACCTCTTCAATATTGTGCTTGAAATTTTAGCAATAGGAATAAGAAAACATAAGGGGATCACGGGGATTTGAATTGGAAAGGAAGAAGTTAAACTTTCGTTATTTGCAGATGATATGATAGTGTACATAAGCGACCCCAAAAACTCCACCAAAGTACTCCTACACCTGAGAAACACCTTTAGTAATGTGGCCGGATACAAGATCAACTCCAAAAAATCAGTCGCCCTCATATACACAAAGGATATGGAAGCAGAGAGGGAAATAAGAGAATCATCTCCTTTCACGATAGCCACAAACAGCATAAAATATCTCGGGGTAACTCTAACCAAAGAAGTGAAAGATCTATTTGACAAGAACATTAAGGCATTGCAGAAAGAAATTGAAGAGGATACCAGAAAACGGAAGGATCTCCCTTGCTCCTGGATTGGGAAGATCAACATAGTAAAAAATAGCAATTCTACCAAAGGCAAATTCAGTGCAATCCCCATCAAGATCCTGTCAAAATTCTTCACTGATCTTGAGAGGACAATAATCAACTTTATATGGAAAAACAAAAAACCCAGGATAGCCAAAACAGTCTTATACAATAAAGGATCTTCTGGGGCATTACCATCCCTGACTTCAAACTATATTACAGAGCTTCAGTAATGAAAACAGTGTGGTATTGGCATAAAAACAGAGAAGTCAACCAATGGAATCGTATATAAGGCCCGGATTTTAACACACAAACCTATGAGCACCTCATTTTCGATAAAGGGGCTAAAAGTATACAATGGAAGAAAGAGGGCATCTTCAACAAATGGTGCTGGTACAACTGGATGTCAACCTGTAGAAGAATGAAAATAGACCGATATCTATCATCATGTACAAAACTCAAGTCCAAATGGATCAGAGACCTCAATATCAATCTGAACACACTGAACCTGATAGAAGAGAAAGTGTGCCCTACAACAGATGGGCACAGGCAATCACTTCCTAGGTATAACCCCAGCAGCACAGCCATTAAGGGCAACATTGAATAAATGGGACCTACTGAAACTGAGAAGCTTCTGTAAAGCAAGGACACTGTCACTAAGACAAAAAGGCAATCCACTGACTGGGAGAAGATCTTCACCAACCCCGCAACAGACAAAGGTCTGATATCCAAAATATAAAGAACCCACGAAACTAGACTTTAAAATGCTAATTAACCTAATTAAATTTGGGGCACTGATCTGAAGAGAGAATTCTCAAAAGAAGAAGTTCAAATGGCCAAAAGACACCTAAGGTTATGCTCAGCCTCCTTAGCGATCAGGGAAATGCAAATCAAAACAACATTGAGATATCATCTTACACAGGTCAGAATGGCTAAAATCAAAAACACCAATGATAGCCTTTGCTGGAGAGGCTGTGGAGAAAGGGGTACCCTCATCCATTGCTGGTGGGAATGCAAACTTGTGCAACCACTTTGGAAAGCAGTGTGGCGGTTTCTCAGGAAATTCAGGATCAACCTACCCATGGACCCAGCAATGCCACTCTTGGGAATATACCCACGAGATGCCCGATCATATGACAAGGCCATTTGTTCACCTATGTTCATAGCAGCATTATTTGTAATAGCCAGAAACTAGAAACAACCTAGATGCCCTTCAATGGAAGAATGGATGAAGAAAGTGTGGAATATATACACATTAGAATACTACTCACCGTGAAAAAACAATGACTTCGCAAATTTTGCATGCAAATGGATGGAAATAGAAAACACTATCCTGAGTGAGGTAAACCAGTCCCAAAAATGTGAACATGGGATGTACTCACTCATAATTGGTTTCTAGAGATAAATAAAGGTCAGTGAGTCTATAATTTGATATTCTAAAGAAACTAAATAAGAAGGTGCACCCAAAGAAAAACATACAGCTATCCTCCCGTTTATGGGAAGTAGACAAGATTGCCAGGCAAAAAATTGGGATCTTGGGGGTGTGGTGGGGGGGGAGTAAGGGGAAAATGGGAGAGAAATATGAGAAGGGGAGGTTTGGGGGTAACTTGGGGCAATGGGATGATTGGGATAAAGGAAGGTTTGTTAGGGGAACAGGGAAGCACACATCTTAATTAAGGGAGCCATCTTAGGGTTGGCAAGAGACTTGGACCTAGAGGGGCTCCCAGGTGCCCAAGGTGATGTCCCCGTTTACTTCGTGGGGCAGCTGAGGATAGGGAACCTGAAATGACCCTATCCTATAGCCATACTGATGAATATCTTGCATATCACCATATGACCTTCATCTGGCGATGGATGGATATAGAGACAGAGACCCACACTAGAGCACCGGACTGAACTCTCAATGTTCCAGTGAGGAGCAGAAGGAAGGAGAATATGAGCAAAGAAGTCAGGACCACAAGGGATGCACCCACCCACGAAGATAGTGGGGCTGATCCATTGGGAGCTCACCAAGGCCAGCTGGACTGTGTTGGAAAAAAGCACGTTATAAATCCGGACTCTCTGAATTTGGCGGAAAATGAGGGCCCTTGCAATGCATGATGAAAAAACCCGACCTGTATATATATTTGGGGTCGAGGATGTGTTTGTGCTTTTTTCACAGAAAGAAAATGAAATCTGAACGTGATGTCGAGGCTGCGGACACAGAGGAGTTCCAGACTTCCAGAGGTGATTGAGGAGAGATCCTTGGTCCGGTCTTCCCTACCCCCAAGGAAAGGAGTGCCTGCTGACAAAACCAGCTACACCACTCTGCATGGTGTCATCCAGCCCCCAGAGTCCAGGGAGACCCGGCTGACATAAGGGCCAGGATGTGCTTCATGTACCTGAATCCAGCTCGCCTCACCCTGGCTACCGCACCTGTCCTGGAGCACAAATGCTAAACTGCTTCTGCAGCTTGAACTCTGGTCTGCTTTGCAGCTGAGTTGCAGACTAAACATCAGACTGCTTTAAACTTTGGGACACAGAACTCATTTTAATTAAAATATTAACCTCTCTTCACTTAAGAAGGGGGAAAATTGGGGGTTCCTGTTACTGTTGCCCAGAGGCTGGAACTGGTGGTATTTGATAACAACAATGTATGTCATTGTACTCCCACTGAATTTGAGCTAATGATATTTGTAACTGCTTATAGATAATGGGTAACGTTTGACACATGTTGTAAAGTGTTTGGTTTCAATGCATATGTTAAAAATTTTGGATTTTGATCCCTTTTACACTGCCCTAAATTTTTGGCAGTCATCACACGTAACTTTATGTGGAGTAGGCACTTAGGAATGTGGTCATACCATAGGCCAGACTAAAAGGTGAATACTGGGTTGGGAAAAAGCCCTTTCTTCTTATCTGGAGATGGAGTTATTGGTGCCAAAATTATATCATTATATCTTTTGTTTGAGGAGCTCCTCAGAGTCTTTTCATTAATGACAGACGCAGGGGCCCAATGACGGGAGTTAGTGTGGATCCTCGCCTGAAGAGCACACCATACAGAGGTTGTAGAAACCGGCTCAACATGGCATGGTTCAGGTATGAGGGCACTCTCCACATGGCCTAAGACAGGGTGCCCTGTGATCTGCTTACTTTAATCCTGCTAGATGCCTTTTATTTGAGGAGCTCCAAGGACGGGCGACTTATGGCAGGATAATCCCCCAACCTAAGGCAGGGCCCTGGGAACCCTAGGAAGGGTAAGGGGAAAAAAAGGCCTGGTCCCCACCCGACCTAGGAGTCATCGGGCACCCCTCTGTTCCCAGGAGAGAGGGATTGCTTCACCACTCGAGAGGAGGGTCTCTCCTTGTCTCAGTCCCTTCTCCTTTGGTCTGACAACATGGTTGACTCTGACTGGTGCTCTCCACGTGATAGCTGCCTGCCTTTGTATGGGAGGGGGGAGGGGATCTGTTGGGAGCTGTTTCCCCCTAGAGATCATTGCAGGAACCATCGCCCTGGGGAGACTATGGGGAACCCCACACCCATGGTTGTACTGGGATTGGTTCTGTTGCCCCACACCCCGTTGAAGCTGTTAATGGAGAAAAATAAAATAAAATAAAAAAAAACTAACAATGCATTTCATTGTTTAACTCATGAAAACCCAATATGAGCGAAAGCTTTGTTTGGTCCATTAATATTAAGCATGTGATTTTCTGTATCCAGATATCTATATAGATCCAATCACTCAGTCACACTGTGGTTTATCTTCCTTAAGGAAGGTTTTCTACTAATGTAGAGATTTTTGATAGTTTTGGGATTGTTATTAAAATATATTTAAATGTTAAAAAAAAATCCGGACTCTCTGAATTTGGCGGACAATGAGGGCTGCTGAGAAGTCAAGAACAATGGCACCGGGTTTTGATTCTACTTCATGTTCTGGCTTTGTGGGAGCC
The DNA here is from genome assembly GCA_902806775.1 of Microtus agrestis. Classification (NCBI taxonomy): domain Eukaryota; kingdom Metazoa; phylum Chordata; class Mammalia; order Rodentia; family Cricetidae; genus Microtus; species Microtus agrestis. The sequence goes on from CADCXT010003562.1 coordinate 19,078, forward strand.
TACCCTGTTTGGATATTCACCTACCTAGACAAGGATGGAGGGGGGAGGACTTTGGACATTCCACAGGGCAGGGAACCCTGACTGCTCTTCAGGCTGCAGAGGGAGGGGCAGCAGTAAGGGGAGGGGTCAAGAGGAAGGAGGGGAATGGAAATGGGAGACGGGGAGGAGGGAGAAATTTCTATTTTTAAAAAAATTAAAATATAAAAAAAGAAAATATTACAAAAAGTACAGTGCAAAATGTACACAATATATACAGTGTACAAAATGTTCAGTGTATAATATGTACACAATGTACACAATGTACACAAAATGCAAAATATACACAGTGAAAACAATGAACACAAAGTTTACACAATGTACAAAGTGTACAAAATATACAAAAGATACACAAAATGTACACAATGTACACAAAATGTACACAACGTACACAGTGTAGAAAATGTACTAATTCAAAAGATACACAAAATGTACACAATGTACACAAAATGTACACAATGTAAATATTGTACACAAAGTACGCTAAATGTGCACAATGTACACAGTGTACACAGTGTATACAATGTACACAAAATATAGACAGTTTACACAATGCACAGAAAGTATACACATTGTACACAATTTATACAAAATGTACACAAATTGTACACAGTGTTCAGAAAATGTACACACAAAGTACACAACGTACACAATGTACAAAAAATGTACAGATTGTGCACAATGTACACAGAGTGGACACAATGGACAAAATATGTACACAAAATGTTCACAATGTACACAGTGTACAAAATGTGCAGTGCAAAAGGTACACAATATTCACAGTGTACAAAATGTACTCACTAAATGTAAACAATGTACACAAAATGGACACAATGTACACAAAATGTACAAAGTGTACACAATGTACAAAAAGTGTACACAATGTACACAGTCATGTACACAGTGTACACAATGTACACAAAATATACACAATAGACACAATGTACACAAAAATTTCACAATTTACATACTTTTCAAAATGTACACAAAATGTGCACAATGTACACAGTGTACACAATGTATAAAATATACAGAAAATGGACACAATTTACACAATATATACACAAAATCAACAAAATGTACACCTTGTACAAAATGTAAACAGTGTATACAATGTAATTAAAATATATACAATGTACACAATGTAAACAAAAGTTACACTGTACACAAGGTCCAAAAAGTGTACAGAATATACGCAGTGTACAAAATGTACAGTGTACAAAATGTACACCATGTCCACAGTGTATACAATGTAAAAAAATGTATACAATGTACACAATGAACACAATGTACACAATAGGTACTCAGTGTAACAAATGTTCAAAAAGTGTGTACAATGTAAACAATGAACACAAAATGTACACAGTGAAATCAATGTACAAAAAGTGGATACAATGTAAACAGTGTATAAAATGTACACAATGTACAGAAAACGTACAGAGTGTACACAAGTACAAAAAGGGTACACATTATACACAATGTACAAAATGTATACAAAATGTACACATTGTACAAAATGTACACAATATATACACAGTGAACACAATATTCAGAAATTGTACACAATATACACAATGTACACAAAACGTACACTGTGAAAACAATGTTCAAAATTGTACACAATGTACACAAAATGTACAAAGTGTACACACAGTACACAGTGTACAAAGTGCACACACAACGTAAACAAAATGTACACAATGTACACAAAATGTACACAGTGTACACAATCTACAATAAGTATACACAATGTACAAAATATACACAGTGTAAACAAAATGTACACAATGGGAACAATATATACACAAAATGTACACAATGTACACAGTGTACAAAATATTCACAATGTACACACTATGTACACATTGTACCATGTACAATGTACAAAGTGTACAAAATGTACAGTATACAAAATGTACACAATATACACAGTGTTCAAAATGCACACAATGTACAGAGTGTAAACAATGTACACAAAATGTAAACAGTGTACACTATATACAAAAATTGTACAGAATGTACAATGTGTACAAAATGTACACAATGTACACATGATGTATACAGTGTATACAAAATGATCACAATGTACATAATGTACACAATGACCACAAAATGTACACAGTGTAACCAATGTACAAATAGTGTACACAATATAAACAGTGTACAAAACGTACACAATGTACACAGTTTATACAATGTCCACAAAATATAGACATTGTACACAATGAACACATTGTACAAAATTTACAGTGTACAAAATGTACACAATGAACACAGTGTACACAATGTACACAAAATGTGAACAATGTACACAATTTACACAAAATGTACGCAGTCTACCTACAATGTACAGTATACAAAATGTACAAACATATCCAGTTTATACAATGTACACAAAATGTACCCACAATGTACAAAAAATGTACACAGTGTACACAATGTACAAAAAGTGTACACAATGTACACAGTATACAAAATGTACAAAATATACTTACCAAATTTACACAATGTACAAAAAATGTACACAATGTAATCACTGTACACAATGGACACAAAATTTGCACAATGTACACAGTGTCCACAATGTATACAATGTACACAAAATATACAAAGTTTACACAATGTACAAAAAGTATACACATATTTCACAATTTACACAAAATGTACTCAAAAGGTACACAGTGTTCACAAAATGTACACAAAAAGTTCACAACGTACACAATGTACACAAAATGTACAGAATGTGCACAATGTACACAGAATGGACACAATGGACACAATATGTACACAGACTGTTCACAATGTACAAAGTGTACAAAATATATAGTGCAAAATGTACAAAATATACACAGTGTACAAAATGTACAGAATTTACAAAGTGTACAGAATGTACACAAAATGTACACAGTGTAAACAATGTACAAAAAGTGTACACAATGTACAGTGTACAAAATATACACAATGTACAAAATGTAAACAAAATGTACACAATATACACAATGTCCAAAAACTGGACACAATGTACACAGTGTACAAAATGTACAGTGTACCAAATGTACACAATATGCACAGTGCACAAAAGGTAGTGCAAAAAATGTACACAATATTCACAGTGTACCCAATGTACAAAAAGTGTACAAAATGTACAAAGTGTAAAAAATGTACACAATGTACACAAAATGTACAAAATGTACACAAAATGTACACATTGTACCCAATATACAAATGTGTACACAATGTAAACAGTGTACAAAATGTACACAGTGTACACAATTTATACAATGTACACAGAATATTCACATTGTACACAATGAACAAATTGTACAGAATGTACAGTGTACAAAATGTACACAAAATGTACACAATGTGCACAATGTACACAAAATGTACAAAATATGTACACAAAATGTACACAATGTACACAGTGTATAAAATGTACAGTGTACAAAATGAACAGTGTACAAAATGTACACAATGTACACAGTTTTTACCATGTACACAAAATGTAAACAATATACATTATATGTACACAAAATCCAAATAATATACACAGTGTACAAAATGTACACAATTTAAACAGTGTATACAATGTACAAAAAATGTATACAATGTACAATGTACACAATGTAATAAAATGTACACAATATACACAAAATGTACACAGTGAGAACAATGTACAAAGAGTGGACACAATGTACACAGTGTACAAAATATACCCTATATATACAGAACATACACAGCATACACAATATACAAAAAGGGTACACATTATACACAATGTACAAAAATGTACAAAAGTGTACACAATGCACACCGTGTACAAAATGTACTGAGTGTACACAAAGTGTACACAATATGTAAACAAAATATACACAATGTACATAGTGTAAAAATTTACAGTGTACAAAATTTACACAATGTACACTGTTTATACCATGTAAACCAAATGTACACAACGTATACCATGTAAACAAAATATACACAGTATACACAATGTACAAGAAGTTTACACAATGTACACAAAATATACAATATGTGCACAATGCACACAGAATGGACACAATGGACACAATATGTACACAGAATGTACAAAATGTATACAGTGTACAAAATGTACAGTGAAAAATGTACAAAATATACACATTGTACAAAATGTACAAAATGTAAACAGTTTATACAATATACACAAAGTGTACACATTGTACACAATGAACACATTGTACAAAATGTACAAAATATACACCAAATTTAAACAATAAAAAAAAATATACAAAAAGTAAGCACTGTACAAAATGTACACAAAATTTGCAGAATATACACAGTGTCCACAATGTATACAATTTACACAAAGTATACACAGTTTACACAATGTACAGAAAGTATACACATAGTACACAATTTACACAAAATGTACTCAAAAGGTACACAGTGTTCACGAAATGTACACAAAAAGTACACAACGTACTCATTGTACACAAAACCTACAGAATGTGCACAATGTACACAGAATGGACAAAATGAACAAAATATGTACAGAGAATGTACACAATGTACACAGTGTATAAAATATACAGTGAAAAATGTACAAAATGTACAGTGTACAAAATGTACACAATGTACACAGTGTACACGTAATGTACACAGTGTAAACAATGTACAAAAAGTTTACACAATGTACAGTGTACAAAATATACACAATGTACACAATGTAAACAAAATGTACAAAATGTACACAACGTACAAAAACTGGACACAATGTACACAGTGTACAAAATGTATAGTGTACCAAATGTACACAATATACACAGTGTACAAAATGTAGTGCAAAAAATGTACACAATGTCCCCAGTGTACACATTGTACAAAACGTACAAAGTGTAAAAAATGTACACAATGTACAGAAAATGTACCCAGTGTACAGAAAATGAACACAATGTACACAAAATATACACATTGTACACAGTTTATACAATGTACACAAAATATACACACTGTACAAGATGAACAAATTGTACAAAATGTACACAATGTACACAGTGTACACAATGTACACAAAATGTGCACAATGTACCCAATGTACAAAAAATGTACACAGTCTACACAATGTACAGTGTACAAAATGAACAAACATATTCAGTTTTTACAATGTAAACAAAATGTACATAATGTACACAAAATGTACACAGTGTACACAATGTACAAAAAGTGTACACAGTGTACAGATTGTACAAAATATACATAAAATTTACACAGTGTACAAAAAATGTACACAAGGTAGGCACTCTACATGATGTACACATAATTTTCACAATGAACACAGTGTCCACAATGTATACAATATATACAAAATATACACAGTTTACAAATGTACAAAATTGTACACAATTGTGTACACAAATGTACAATGTACAAAATGTACACAAATGTACACAAAATGTACACAATGTGCACAATGAACACAAAATGTACAAAATATGTTCATAAAATATACACAATGTACACAGTGTAAAAAATGTACAGTGTACAAAATGTACACAATGTACACAGTTTTTACAATGTACATAAAATGTACACAATATAAAAAATATGTACACAAAATCAACCTTACAATGTACAGAGTGTACAAAATGTACACAATGTACACAGTGTATACAATGTACAAAAATTGTATACAATGTACACAATGTAATAAAATGTACACAATATTCACAATGTACACAAAATGTACACAGTGAAAACAATCACATTAGAATACTACTCGGCTTGGTTTTTTTTTTTTTTTTTTCGTTTTTAAGACAGTATCATGAAGTTCAGACTAGTCTCAAAATTACAATCCTCTGCCCTTACTCTGTGTGTCCTCATGTCATAACTCAAGAATGTTACCACAAAATTGCCTCATTTTATTTATACTGCTTTTGTTTGCTGAAACTATTTTCTATGCTTGATGAGAACTGTTTATTAGATTTTCTGAACAGTGATACATTGGGATTCACGTGCTTCTGTCCCCTGCAACACTGGTGTTATCGACATATCCCAGATCTGATTCTTAACTGAGTGCTGGGTATTAAAATTTAGGTCCTCATTCTTAGGCACCAAGCCACCTAGCCAAGGAACCCTCTCATCAACTCAATATTAAAATATGTTATTTCATTCTTTAAGGTTTAGTTCTATTTGTAATTCTCTCTCTCTCTCTCTCTCTCTCTCTCTCTCTCTCTCTCTCTCTCTCTCTCTGTCTCTCTTTCTGTCTCTTGTCTCTCTCTGTTAGTGTGTATGTGTATGTATGATTGTAAGTCCTACCCAAGTCCAGAAATTGGTATCAGATCCTTGCAGCTAGAGTTAGAAGTGGTTGTAAGCTATGAGTTTTGGTTGTTGAGAATCAAGTTTGTGTCCCCTACAAAAGAAGATGAGCATTTAACAGCTAAGCAAATTCTTCAAGCCGAAGTCCTTTGTTTCTTAAGTTGCTATTATAAAAAGTTTGGGAAGCCTGAAATATTGGGGTAAGAGGAAATCTAATCTATGCTCCAAAAAATCAATAAAATATACCCAATCCTGTTCCTTACATATTAAGAAATAATATAACTGAATAGAGTAAACCGTGGAGCCTCTGGTTTATATTATCCTAGACCAGTGTCCAATTAAGCACAAGTCCATCCTAGGTTTTTATTTTTTTAAAAAAATTATATTTATTTATTAATTTATTTTGGTTTTTCAAGACACAATTTCTTTGTCTTCATTCAAGTGACTAGTCATGCTATGCCCTAGAATAAATTTCCAAACATAATTTTCTGGAAGATAGCCTAGCTAAGAAATAAGAAAGTGATTCCTTTGAGTTAATTTTTGTAAAACAAGATTTAGTAGAGTCAAGTATGATGTATGTTTAATAAAATGGTATTATTAGAAAGTTTTGATCACCCCTGTGATAGTCCTCCCTGAATTAAGCTAGTAATACTAAATTTGTTAATAGTAAATTTGATTGAATAAATGTTGTGAGAAAATATTACTAGCCCAGTGACGCCTCTCTCATCTCACTTCCCATACAGTAGAAAATATTTGTTTTTTTTTTTTATGAAGGAATCTCACTATGTATATCTGGCTGTGCTGGAAGTCACTATGTAGACCAGGCTGACTTCTCCCAGAGATTCAGCCTCTGCCTCTGTGTGCTGGGAATAAAAGACTGTAGCACTCTGTCTGGCTAAAATATTCCAAGTTGCAGTCAGTCAGATCTCTGGGCAAACAGAAAAGAAAGCAATTGTTTTCAACTTGAACAGTTTTAATATTATTTGAATGAATTAATATTCAACTATTTATTCCCAAAGTTATTTATTTACCCCTGGATTACCAGCGGGCACCTTCCTCTCACCTCCTCACATCTGGATGGATGGATGGATGGATGGATGGATGGATGGATGGATGGATGGATGGATGGATGGATAGATAGATAGATAGATAGATAGATAGATAAATAGATAAATAAATAAATAAAAAATAAATAAATACAAAATAAAAAGAGTGAGTAGGCCGGGTTGGGATAGAGAAAGGAACAACAGATAAACTAAATGATAGACACATTTAAAAATGACATTAGTCAATCAAGACATGGAAAAAGACAACTGGTCGACCCACGTTCACAAGGCCAACTGCTTGACCTGGGTAATTAGCGTTTTAAGACCAAACACTTTATCGGATAACTGGTCGAACCAATTCTAATTTAGTGAAAAGAGAGAGTGCACAGAGAGACAACTGGTCAACCCGTCAGGTCAAGGCCTATGTATGATATATATATATATATATATATATATATATATATATATATATATATATATATATATATATAAATGAGACTGCAACTACAGTCATAAGCAGTGGTAAAAAAAAGAAAGAAAGAAAGAAAGAAAGAAAGAAAGAAAGAAAGAAAGAAAGAAAAAAATGAGACTGTATCCTAAGAAAGTAGACTGGGGAAGGTTAATTTAGAAGTGCTGCATCCCCAGATTGACATCTCCAGAGCTGCTGCGCTCTTACATATGGCAAGGAATGATGCACTGTGTATTCCTAGCCATAGAGATTGCATTTTAAGGAGTTCATTTTAAAGTTGACCACTTTAGAATGAGACTTAATGAGAAGCTAGCACACAGTCTTCTCAAAAATAACTCCCCATCAACTTTATACTCTATCTCAGCCCAACAGCATTAGACTAACTAAGTAACTTAATGACCTCCAACCCTGTAACATACTTTGGGTGAAATTTTGTCTGAGTTACAAAAAAACATGAAAAAGAAAACAGTGCTGTGCTAGAAAATTCCCTCTCCCTTTGAACACGGCCCCTCCCTCCTTTGGGCTGAGTATCCCACACAGCTCTGATGATGCAGGAGGATACCGAGAGCTGCCCAGCTGGTGCTTCAGCCCGATGCCTGTATCTGTGCCTTGGCAGCAGCTATTCATCTCTTGCCACTCAGAGTCAAGTTCCCTTAAATTTAGCCTTCCCTAAGTACTCGTTCACTTCAGAGGACTCAACCCTCATCTGCCGTGTCCTCCTCCTCCAATTTCTCATATTACTGAGGATGAATATCTGTTCAGGAGAGGGAGGAATGGTCGGTCATTCGATGAAGGAATTAGTGAAAAGATTTTAATAAAGCAGAGAGAAATTTCTGGTTTTGGCAGGAGGAGATCCTGAATGGCTCCCTTGTGTCGCAGGAGAGACTCCTGGAAAGGAAACCTCAAGTTCCGGTTGGTTGGTTGGTCGGTAATTTCAGGGAAAAATATTAGCAAGGAAGTGAAGGCCGTGCCTCACAACATCAGCAGTCCCTTCTCTGGAAATTCTACGGTATGCCGGAGAGCTCTCAGAATTTTGTGATGTCAATCGTGTCCTAGAAACTCCAACTGCCCTCAAGACACACTATCTTGGTGCCTATAAGACTGGCTTCTAGACATGTTGTCTAGAGAATGGAGATCGTGGAGAGGCCAGAGGGAGGAAGACGAAGTGAGTTCACCACAAGAATGGACTGGAGAGATTTATGGATGTGATGGCTTTGAGACTTCCAGGGCTAGGGCTCAGGAACTGGGAGGTTTCTGGGATGCAATAGGCCTGTCTTGTTTCTCTGAGTTCCTAAAGGGCCAACCCACACCAAAGATTCATTATAGTGGATTTGACAAATTCGGGAATTGACAAGGAGTGCGGAAGGTGTCAGTGAGATTTCAATACCAGCACTGCACATCATCCCACCCTCCACCCCAAGTCCTTTTCGTTTTGTAGCAGTAATAATAGAGAAAGGAGAGTAGTGCTCTACCAAAGCCCGTATTACAGCCATTAGCAGGGTTGAGGCATCAAGTGCTGCAGTCAGTCCTCCTGTGACCCCTCTAAGGTTTCTGGCTTCCCAGTTATAAATGACACCCTGGGCTCCAGTTCAGCCTGAGAGCTATTTAAGAGCCAATGGATGAGAGAGTAGGAAGAGACTGCAATTTTTTTTTCTTTTTCTTTCTTCTTCTTTTGTCTTTTTCCTTTCTTTCTTTTTTTCTATTTTTCTTTCTTTGGCTGTTCTGTTTTTCAAGAAAGGGTTTCTTTGTGTATCGGGCTGTCCTAAAACTCACTATGTAAATCAGGCCATCCTTGAGCTCACAGAGATCTGGGTGTGAGCAGAGATTAAAGTCATGCACCAACCGCCACACACAACAGCCCGGCCGAGACTGCAATTTCTTGTTATCTCTGGGTGTCCTGGGCTGTTAATAAGTGAGGATGGCTCTGTGTTGTGAATGTTTGTGAATCCAGACTATGTTCTGCCCTTCAATGATATGAGTCTGAAGCATCAAGCACCCACCCCTATCCTACCTGAGGTCTCTGATGTCACGGTGCATCGTCTATAGCTCTGAATAAGGCTTAGAAAGCTTTCCCCTGGGTCACCTTGTGCAGAGGAAACCAGGTAACTTCTGAGAGACATGCACCACCTTCCTACAGAAAGAAGGGAGGACTGACTGACTAACTAATACCTACAGAGCGGGAAACTCAAGTGTGGTATTTCATAATTTGCTTGGAAAAAAGTCTCCTCTCTCAGTCACTTCCTGAGGGAAGGAAGGAAGGAAGGAAGGAAGGAAGGAAGCAAGGAAGAAAGAAGGAAGGACCAGAATTATCTCTCCTTTTGTGTCCTATTTACTCTCTTCTCATGCTCTGATGAATATTGTGATTCAAGTTGGCCGTGTCCCCTTCCTGTGGCTCTAGATCAAGGAATCAGTTTTTTTTTTTTTTGTGTGTGTGTGTGTGTGTCTGTGTGTGTGTTGCTCTGTCTTGGAGAAGCAACACAGCAGTTGCATACTGATTGAGAAATTTGATTTTTAGGAAAAGATTTTTCATATCTGTGAGTGGTCTCTCCATAGATATTCATCTTTCCTTAAACTTGAGTATAGGAATGAATGATCCCTCCCTCCCTCACTCTTCACGGGAATGAGTGTCTACTCATGCATTGATGGCTCCCCTGGGTGAACCTCAGTTCTCAGCATCTCCAACCCAACCTGTCACATGCTGATCACACTTTTGCAAGCTTGTGATATATTCTGCTGAATTTTGGGATGATGTATTTCATCAACTATGGGTCTAACTTTGTTCTTTGTTCTGACAGGACACACTCACTCACAATCTCTCCTCATTACACCCACATAGTGTAACAACTTTGTGGTTCCTCCATAATGTGATTATTTCTGTCAGGGAACTGAAAACAAGCTAGCCAGCCAGCCAGTGAGATGTGAAAGTAAGATATCACGGTGACTTTCCTTCTGAGAGGGAGCTTTCCTGGTAAGATGTGAAACCACAGTTTCAAGTGCCTGCTTTCCACAAGTCCTTTTCCAAGGTCAGGCATTTTTAAGTGAGCAAGGGTCTCCATTCATTCCCTTTGAGGAACTCTCAGGCCCTGACAGTAACATCTGACTGGTGCCTATTGTCAAGGCCAATGGGACACTCTCACCCCGTCCCTGAACTGACATGACCTGAGAAGCTGCACCCCACCCCAGTTCACAGGAGGCCCCTTTTAATCTAACTAACTAACTAACTAACTACCTGTACAGCATAAAATGTGGAATCTCTTCTCAGTGAAATGCTGTTGGCAGCCATTCGATGAATTTATGCTCATCTCAGATCAGATCCTGTGCAGCAGGGATATCTCAGATCAGATCCTTTCCAGCAGGGATATCTTCCTTCTGTGTTTCTTCTTCTTTTGTACGTTGCAGTCAGATCAGATGTGCTGGAGTATGGTTAGAGAGAGAGAGAAAAGGAATTGTTTTTATTTATTTGAAGACTTTTAATGATTCATCTAATTCTAGTCTTATTTATCAGCACATTTATTATTACCAGTGAGAACCTTCCTCTGAAAACATTGGAACCCCCCCATCTGTACATGTCATGCACGTGCGTGCATATGTGTGTGTGTGTGTGTGTCTGCGAGCGTGTGCGCCTCCCATCTATCTATCTATCTATCTATCTATCTATCTATCTATCCCTTCATCAAATTCCATTTCAGGAGCTGCTTTGCTGACACTCACCCAGAACCCTTGAGATAGCCAGTGACAGTCAGAAGGAAGGAAGGAAGGAAGGAAGGAAGGAAGGAAGGAAGGAAGGAAGGAAAGAAATAAATAATACACATTTACAAAGAAAGAAAAAATTTTAAAAAGTAAAAATAATTAAGAAAGTAAATAAATACCTACATAAAAATAGACAAAGAATGAATAAATGAATAAAAATAAGTAATAATTGGAATATTCAATAAGTAAATAAATGAGCAGATAAACAGATATATGAAAGAAGATAAGGAAGTGAAGTAAGGAATGTATGAAAAAGTAAGTAAATAACTAGGTGGGTCATTTTGTAAAGAAGTAAGTAAATAGATAAGTAAGGAAGCAAAGAAATATACAAGAAGTCAAGAAAAAAATGAGACGCATCCATTCAATCCATAAAAGACAAAACATGGAAACTGGTCGACCCCCCCACGTTCACTCAGCCACCCCACCCAAAGCAGGAGGGAGGTCTCTGTCCAGCAGGGCCTTCTTCTTTCCAAGTTGCAGTCACTCAGATCTCTGGGCAAAAAGAAAAGAAAGCAATTGTTTTCGACTTGAACAGTTTTAATATTATTCAAATGAATTAATATTCAGCTATTTATTCTCAGCCTTATTTATTTACCCATGGATGACCACCGGGCACCTTCCTCACACCTCCTTCCATCTGGATGGATGGATGGATTGATGGATAGATAGATAGATAGATAGATAGATAGAAAATATAGATAAATAAATTAATAAATATAAAACAAAAAGAGTGAGTATGGCGGGTTGGGATAGAGAAAGGAACAACAGATAAACAAACCTACAGACGCATTTAAAAATGACATTAGTCAATCAAGACATGGAAAATGACAACTGGTCGACCCACGTTCACGAGGCCAACTGGTCTACCTGGGTACTTAGCATTTTAAGGCCAAACACGTTATTGGATAACTGGTCGACCCGCTTCTAATTTAGAGAAAAAAGTGAGTGTACATAGAGCCAACTGGTCGACCTGCAGGTCGAGGCATATGTATGATAAATATATATATATATAATATATTTTATATATTTATATATAATATATATATATATAATGAGAATGCAACTACATTCAAAAGCAGTGTTAAAAAAAAGAAAGAAAGAAGAAAAAAGAAAAAAATGAGACTGCATCCTAAGAAAGTAGACTGGGGAAACTTAATTCAGAAGTGCTGCATCCCCAGAGTGACATCTCCAGAGTGGCTGTGCTTTTACATATGGAAATGAATGATGTACTGTGTATTCCTAGCCATAGAGATTGCATTTTAATAGTTCATTTTAAAGTAGACCACTTTAGAATGAGACTTAATGAGAAGCTAGCACACAAGCTTCTCAAAAATAACTCCCCATCAACCTCATACTCTATCTCAGCCCAACAGCATTAGACTAACTAAACAACTAATGATCTCCAACCCTGTAACATATTTTGGGTGAAGTTTTGTCTGAGTTAAAAAAAAACTTGAAAAAAGAAAGAAGGCATGTCCTAGAAAATTCTCTCAATTGAACACGGCCCCTGCTTTGGGTTGAGTTTCCCACACAGCTCTGATGATGCTGGTGGGATACCCCAAAGCTGCCCAGCTGGTGCCTCAGGCCGATGCCTGTATTTGTGCCTGTGCAGCTGCTATTCATCTCTTGCCACTCAGAGTCAAGTTCCCTTTAAGTTTAGCCTTTC
>CADCXT010003563.1:0-44539 GCA_902806775.1 Microtus agrestis
ATACTGATAAATTTTTAAAAGTTTTACTTTTCTGCTTTTAACATCATTCTCTGTCATTACCTGGAGTTTGTTATGTAGATGTGGAATCTCTTGTGATGTCTTCATCTATTTTTGCATGACAATTGGTATTGTCACTTGAAGGTCTATTTATACAGCCATATTATTCAATTTCTTGGGCTTAGTATCCTGGTAAAATATAAAAGACACAATCTCACAGTAGACAAGAGGTCTTCTGGACCTTCCAATATTTCTGATTCTGTTCTGAGATGTTCCTTGACCATCTAACGAAGGGGTTGTGTTATATATAAATCAGGTAGAACTGAACAACCCCACAGTGTCTGTCTTAGTCAAAGTTTTATTGCTGTGAAGAGACTCCAAGATCATGGCAGCTCTTATTAAGGAATACAATCGGGGGTTACTTAGAGTTTCAAAAGCTTAGTCCAGTATCATCATGGGCAAAACAATGTGGTGACATTCCTATACATACCACCATGGGCAAAAATAGGGGACATTCCTATACATACCACCAAGCATTCACACATGTGAGTCTACGGGGACATTCCTATACATACCAAGCACTCACACATGTGAGTCTACAATGGGGAACATTCCTATACATACCAAGCACTCACACATGTGAGTCTACAATGGGAACATTCCTATACAAACCACCAAGCACCTATTGTTTGCTGCATTTGGATTCGTTTTGGATTTCTTGGTGGTCCCTGTGCTAAAAACAAAACTTTAATGTAGGGCTAGAGCTACACTTATCTGTGGGAATAAGAATTTATATTTAGAATGAACCGAGAAATTCAACTGGTTTAGGAAAGTGGTCATTATGGTTTCTCCTCTGGGATCTATTGAATAAATCACTATCAATGTACAGTTTGATTGCATTCCAAGACCAGTCATGATTTCCCCTCCTTCTGAGGAGCCTCAAGTCCAATTAGAGAGTTTTTTATTACCTCCAAGAGATAGCTGTCACTCTTGCACATTTAGGGACATCTGGCCATATTGGCCATTGATATCACTTGTGGGAATTACAACCTACGTAGGACAATTGATTGTTTTCCTCTGTTGCTACTTTGCATCAAATCTTCAAACTCTATAAGGTCTAGTCCTCAGAGAAGAGGTTTCTGCATCAGATCAGCATGCACAGGGACTACACGGGTTGACACCAGGTCCTCTGTATGTATATTATAGCTATTGGCTTAGTATTTTAAGAAGACTCGTGATTCTGAGAACAAGTGGGTCTCTGACTCTTGTGTCTTCTCATGGCACTCTTTTGCTCCTGTTGGAGGGTTCAACATCAATAGGATAGTTTTTGTTTCATCTTACTATATTTTATTTTGTCATGTTTTGTTATTATCTCTTAGAGGCATATTCTTCTCTAATGGGGAAACAAGGAGTGGGTCCTTATGGTAGGGGATGTGAGGAGAAACTGGGAAGTTTTGAGAGAGTGGAAACTATAAACAGTATATTTTGTATGAAAAAAATATATCCTCAATAAAAAGAAAAGAGTTCATTCTTCAAAGTGATTAATGGCATTGACAACATTTAATTAGATTAACTTTATTTTTAAAAAAGTAACTTTATTACACCAGAAGTGAAATCCTGAGAACTTGCTGTCCATTTTTCAGATTACTACAATTTCCATGACTACTCAACAGTTATTAGGGGTAATTGACTTACATGAAACACACAAATACCTAGAAGCCCAGAACCTACAGAGATGAAGAAACACAAAATATGGGTTACTTCGGTGAATAACTCATAAAACTAAATCAATAAAGACATTTGACAAAAGTGAAATTTTTCTTAATAATGAAAACAGACAGATCAGGTGTAGAGAAGAGGCCAGTGTATTTGCGGCACAGTGAAAAGCCACTGCCAGCTCAGTACTCAGTAGAGACACTGACAGGTTTCCCTCTAACAACAGGATCAACACAAGGAAGCTGCGGTGGCCACTTTTCTCAGTATTCTCTTAGATGTCCTAGACAGAACAATCAGTCAACACAAATAAGTAAATGTTGGCCAGTTAATTGGTGAAAAATAGATCTGCAGGTAACAAGGACTGACTTTTTGGAAAATCCTAAAGATTCTACAGATGTTTTTGGAACTGGTGAACAAACATGCACATCTGAGCTCTACTACTGTAAGCTAATATTGTGCACAATCGGATGTCCTGTTTGTCACATGCACAAGGCAGCTAAGTAGCAAGGGAGACTCAATTTGGACCCATGTGTCTCCCTGGGAAAAGAAAACGGAAATGCATATTAACAGGGAAAAACACTAATGAGAAAGGTCCCACTGTGAATGATCTGCCCTTCTGTGGAAGGTTTCAAATCTGTGCATTAAAGCTGTTTAGAAACCAGCTGTGTCGACAGTGAAACATAGAGCAGACCCTCCTCAGTCACTCTTCCTCGCTTCACATGGATGACTGCTGTGCAGGCGCATTGGGCTTAGGTGAATGAGTTCAACAAGGAATGTATTTGAGCATATGAGAGACTGTTTTTCTCAATGCAAATAATGCACCAATTCCACAGAAGATTCAGAGCATCCAAAAGTTTGAGGCTCCTATAATTAGTTCCCATGAATTCTGAGGGATTGCTAGACATTGGAACCACAACCTAAGTAAGCACTTACAGCATTTGAATATTTGTTTGTCATATTGATGTTTTATATTTCTTTTAAGAAAACCTCGTTTTAAATCCTGGCCTTCCCTTGTGTACATGCATGAGTCTCCATGTCGGCTGTACCTGAGTAATAACTAATCATTTTAACCACACAACTTTTTAACATTTTGTACATCACTGAGGAGGAAATGTCAGCATTCTACTGTGGGATGAGAGGAGAGGTCGGTCACTCACTCATCACGGCCAGGAAACTGGGAGACTGGTCTTCGAACTGAAGTGGTTGGAGACCTCACACTGATATTTTCCAGTATCCATTTCCTTGACAGGACTTATTCGGAGTCCACACTTAGTTGGGGACAGAGTCATCCTCTCTGTGAAGTATAGAGTACTGTTATTGAAGATCCAACGGATGGAGACATCAGTGTCAGGTGAAATGCAGGTGAAGGTCACAGATGCACCTCCTGCGACAGTGGTGTCAGTGATTTGCACAAAAGGGCTGTGTCACAGGCTCTGAAAAAAGAGAATTACCAAATGACAGTAGTCCAGAGAGTTCAACCAGATCCTCTTAGCTCATACTTTCTAAAGTTTCCCGGGGGTTGGATTTTTTGGAGCTGTGGCTATATACATATCTTGGCTTTGTGTCTGCTGCACAGGGAATATGTTATTCTGATTCAAGCACTGTTTTCTTGTCTCAGTTTCAATGTCATAGAAACATGGTGCATGATCATTGCTGTGTTCATCTCTTATGATTAGTTATGAGCAATGGCCTCACCTTTGGATGGGGAAGGTGCTGACATCATCAGTATCTGATACTATTTACCTGCAGAAGACAATTCCCCTTGCCTAGACTCCTGAGGTGAAGGTGGAATCTGAAGTAGCTGCCTCCTCTCTTTCTTTCCTTCATGCCTTGCCCTTCCTGTGAAGTCTCATAAGCCCATCAGAACAATAGGCTAATGGCCCAGACACCTGCCGACTGAGCATTAGAAGAAGGAGATGCACAGGTGACCTACCCAACTGAAGCTGTCATGGCAGTACACAGCTGGTTCTACACTTTATGGGTAGTCAATGCCATGACTTTAACAATCAACAAAGCCTTGTTCCTATCAGTTCTGACAGGAAATCAAAGAAAACAGTTGCAAAAAGCTCCCCAATGTCATCTTGATTTCAGGCAGGAACAAAGCTTTGTAGTTATAGCTTCCTGGTGGTCTCTGTGAAGACCCCATGTCTTCATCACTCAGGGACTGCCTGACTCCCACAGAGTCTTTCCGGGGACATGTGCATGGTGAGGACTCCAAGAGTCTGCACTGAGACTGACTTTCTGGAGCTGAGTTTACGCAGAACAGGTCCTCCTCACTGCAGATTAAGACAGGTGAGCAGTTATAATCTATTACAGTTTGTATACCTAAAGTGTGCTCTGCAGTGAGTACCCAAATCCCAGCAGGAGGACACAATAGTGGGGAAGAGAGATGGCATAGCCCAGTCCTGGCAGTTAGGTGTATGAATTAGGATGAGCCACACCCAGCAGTCGGAGACCATAGAGAGTCACTTACTCTTTAAATAAAACTCCACATTTGCTCTTTCAATTTTGGAATCTTTGTTTAAAACTTCCAGTGTGTACATCCCTGCATCACTCTCAATGACATTCTGGAGCAGCAGGGATCCAGTTTTGTACACCTTCCCTCTTATTCTCTTTGCAGGCTGCCGGGAGATAGAAGGCTTGGTTCTGTTATTTACTGCAAGTTTACTGGCTGGGCTCCCATCATTTGATTTGAGCCAGGAAAATGTTTGTGCTTCTTCTGGAAGATTATAAACTTGGAGAAGTACATCTTCACCTTCAGCTACATACCGAGGCACTGGTTGGATCATGAGTTGGGAAGGAGTGAGAGCATTGCAGAATGCAGAAAGGGAACCTGGGAGGGAAGAGAGAGAAAAAGACATCACATGGAGATCACTGTGCTTGGTGGAAAGATGGTGACCTCCAGACTGAGCAGATGGATTCATCACTCAGCTTCGAAGTGCAAATGTTTGAGGGTCTATCCCACGTAATGAAGGCCAGAAACATGACCTTAACTTTTCAAAACTCCTCCTTTCCAAAAGTACCCTTGAAGGTATCATTTCGCCTGTATTGAACTGTCCCCATGGGTTTCTACTTGACTGCTACCTCACTGCCCTCAGTCGGATACTGCAAACACTCGTGTACACTAGGTGAGATATGATGCCTCCGTTGAACTCAACAGGCCTGGAACTTTTCACTTTCTTGGCTTTTTCCTTCAGTTTCCTTTGAGGCAACACTCATCCGTTGACCTCACCTAATAGATGCACTTGTTATATTAGCAAGTGACCCTTAGGTCTGGGGTTGTGTGGGGGCTAGGAGTAGTCTGATCTTCAAGACAGGCTTAGCTTCTTAAAAGGCTTGTGTAGATATTTCCCTGGAGAAGTAAGCATTTGGTCCCAGCTTAAAAGACTCAACTCTGTAGGCCTTCCCTGGAGAGAAACACCCCCATCCCCCCACTCCTACCCACCAAGCCCCAGAGACCCCAAGCAGCCTCCACACACTGGATACCATCCCCTAAAGCATCTGTAACCACTGCAACCTTCACCCAGACTGCCCCAGAGAGTTAAGTGTCTGGGTTCCGGCTTGGAAGGGCTCAGATCTTTAGGCCCTTGCCCAGGGAGGAACATCCCATTCTGCTAACCATGCTGGGGCAGCCTACACACAACTGCTACCATCCTCCACCACAGCTGTCACCACCGAAGGCTTCACTCAGACTGCACATGGAGCAGAATCCCGGAGTCTTATCAGCATCTACTAGAGGCATAGACCTGCCTGCACCCAGAGGAAGAGCAACCACCTAAGCCACAAGCCCTGCCTTCACCAAATAGAGGAGTAGGGACTCCCCTGAAGCACATGCTCCATCTGTAGCCACTAAAGAAAAAGATGGGCAGACAGCAGTGTAAGAACATTCAACATCAAGACCAATAGGGTACAGAACCTATTGGTCCTACAACAGGGAGAACTGAACATCCTAACTGGGAAGAAGCAGGAGAAAATAACCTTCAATATAACTTAATAAAGATGCTAGGAACCCTTAAAGAGGAAATTAAAAATTCAACACCCCTTTATGATAAAGGTCTTGGAGAGATTAGGGATACAAGGTTCATACCTATATATAATAAAAGAAATATACAGCAAGCCGACAGCTAATGTCAAATTAAATGGAGAGAAACTCAAAGCCATTCCACTAAACTCAGGAACAAAACAAGTCTGTCCACTCTCTCCATACCTCTTCAATATAGTACTTGAAGTTCTAGCAATAGCAATAAGACAACATAAAGGAGATCAAGGGGATTCAAATAGAAAAGGAAGAAGTGAAACTTTCATTATTTGCAGATGATATGATAGTGTATAAGCGGCCCCAAAAACTCTACCAAAGAACTCTTACAGCTGATAAACACCTTTAACAATGTGGCAGGATACAAGATCAACTCCAAAAGTTAGTAGCCCTTATATACACAAAGAAAAAAGAAGCATAGAGAGAAATCAGAGAAATATCACCTTTCATGATAGTCACAAATAGCATAAAGTATCTCTAGGGTAACTCTAACCAAGGACGTAAAATATCTATTTGACATCAAATTACCAAATAATTCAATCAAAAATGGAGTACAGATCTAAACAGAGAATTCTCAAAAGAAGAATTGCAAATGCCCAAAAGACACTTAAGAAAAAGTTCACCATCCTTAGCCATCAGGGAAACTCACATCAAAATACTCTGAGATAACTTTCACCAGTTAGAATGAATAAGATCAAATACACCAATGATAGCTTATGTTGGAGAGGATGTAGAGTAAGTGGAACACTCATCCATTTCTGGTGGGAATGCGAAGTTGTACAGCCACTTTGGAAATCAGTATGGTATTTTCTCAGAAAATTGGGAATCAACTTACCTAAGGACCCAGCAATACCACTCTTGGGCATATACCCAACAGATGTACATTCATACAGCAAGGATATTTGCTCAGCTATATTCATAACTGAAATATTTGTAATAGGCAAAACCAGGAAAAGATCTAGATGCCCCTCAACTGAAGAATGGATAAAGCAAATGTGGTACATTTACACAAGGAGTACTGCTCAGCAGTAAAAACAATGATATCTTGAAATATGCGTGCAAATGGATGAAACTAGGAAAAACCATCCTGAGTGAGGTAAGCCAGACCCAGAAAGAAAAATGCAGTATATGCTCACTCATAAGTGGATATTAGACATAAAGCAAAGGATAACCAGCCTATAGTTAACAATCCCAGAGAAGCTAGGTAACAAGGAGAACCCTAAGATAGACATGCATGGATTCCCCAGGGAAGAGGAAACAGAAAAGATCTCCTGAGAAGGATATCACTTCCTAAATATAACCTCAGCAGCACAGAAACTGAAATAAACTATTAATAAATGGAACCTCCTGAAACTGAAAAGGTTCTGTAAAGCAAAGAACATGGTCAACAAGACAAAACAACAGCCTACAGAATGGGAAAAGATTTTCACTAACCCCACATCAGACAGAGGTCTGATCTCCAAAATATACATAGAACTCAAGAAATTGGTCATCAAAAGAACAAATAATCCAATAAAAAATCGAGTAGAGACCTAAACAGAGAACTCTCTACAGAGGAATCTAAAAAGCTGAAAGACACTTAAGGAAATGTTCAACATCCTTAGTCATCAGAGAAATGCAAAGCAAAACAATTCTGAGATTCCATCTTATACCTGTAACAATGGCCAAGATCAAAAACACTGATGACAACTTATGCTGGAGAGGCTGTAGGGTAAAGGGAACACTCCTGCATTGCTGGTGGGAGTGCAAGCTGGTACAGCCCCTTTGGATGTCAGTGTACCAATTTCTCAGATAATTAGGGGAACAACCCTCCTCAAAACCCAGCAATACCACTTTGGAGTATATAGCCACAAGGACATGTGCTCAACTATGTTCATAGCAGCTTTGTTTGTCATAGCCAGAACCTGAAAACAACCTAAATGCCCCTCAACCGAAGAATGGATAAGGAAAATGTGGTATACTTACACAATGGAGTACTACACAGCAGAAAAAAATAACAACACCTTGAATTTTGCAGGAAAAAGAATGGAGCTAGAAAACGTTATTTGAGTGAGGTAACCCAGACCCATAAAGACAATTATCATATGTTTTCATTCATAAGTGATTTTTAAACATAAAACAAAGAAACCAGCCCACAAATCACAATCCCAGAAAACCTAGACAATGAGGACCCTAAGAGAGACATACACAGATCTAATCTACATTGGAAGTAAAAAAAGACAAGCTCTCCTGAGTAAATTGGGAGCATGCAGACCTTGGGGGAGGGTTGAAGGATAGGGGAGAGGCAGGGAGGGGACCAGAGAAAAATGTAGAGCTCAATAAAAAGCAGTAAAAAAATTTAAAAAGATGTGAGAAAATTAGGAGGGGGAAGAAGGAAGTCTGGAAAGAGAAAGGGATGGAAGAAGGACAGGAAGGAGGAGAACATGAGGGAATGGGATGATCAAGAAGGGAGAAGGACAGTGAGGGAAAGGAAAGAGATATCTTGATTGACGGAGCCAATAAAAGACTATCGAAAACATAGCACTAGGGAAATTCCCAGGAATCCTCAAGGATGATGCCAGATAAGACTAAGAAACAGTGGAGAGAATTCCTAAACTGGCCTTCCCCATAATCAGATTGATGACTATCTTAATTGTCATCATAGAACCTTAAACCAGCAACGGATAGAAGCAGATACAGAGATCTACAGCAAAGCACTGGGCTGAGCTATCTGAGACCAGCCCAAGAGAGGCAGGACTGATAATATGAACAAAGGGGTCAAGATCATGATGGTGATACCCACAGAAACAACTGACCTGAAGTAGTGAGAGCTCACTGACTCTGGACTGATAGCAGTGTAACCTGCATAGGACCAAATCAAGCCCACTGAATGTGAGGGTGAGTTGTGGGGCTTGTGCTCTCTGTGGAGCCACTGGCAGTGGGGCCAGAATTTATCCCTAGTGTTTGAACTGGCTTCTGGGAACACATTCTTTTGTACGCATGTTTTGCTCAGCTTCGATATCGTGGGGAGGACCTTAGTCATACCTTGAAGTGAAGTGTCAGACATTGTTGACTCCCCATGGGAAGCCTTACACTTTTGAGAGTTGGATGGGGGGTGATGGGGGAAAAGTAAGGGAAGCAAGTAGAGGGGAGGGAGTGGGAACAGGAATAGCTATGTAAACTGAGAAAAGTTTATATTAAAAAATATTAATAAAACAAAATTTTAAAAAGGCTTAGGAAATAGGCTGGATGGGTTTTATCAATTTGACACAACTTAGCAGTCATCTTACAAGACAAGGCCTCAGTTGAGTATGCTACCACCAGATTGCGCTGTGGGCAATCTATAGTACATTTTTAATTGCGGATTGAGGCAAAATGATTCAGACCATTGCAGGCAGTTCAAGCTCTGGGCTAGGACCCCTGGGTGATATAAGAGAGAAGATGGAGCAAGTATGAAGGGCAAGCCAGTAGGAAGCACTCCTCCATCGTCTCTACCAGGTCCTGTATTTTGTTACTGACTCTCTTAATTTGGAGATAATAAATACCCCATTCGACACAGATGTTCTAAAACTGTTGTTTCTTATCAGGATATAAGGGTATTGTAATAGAAAATGGTCCCCTGGGGCACTTTAGTCCAGCCATTAAAGATGACAGGACCCAGGGCTCCCTGGTCTGGAGCCCCAGTAGACTGAGGGCTGAATTGGACACATTAAGCTGAGTTGCTTTACCTCAAGAATTTCATGGACATAGACAGAGTAAGAAGATGGAAGCTGGTCTATGGTCATTTGTCTCTACACTAGATGCTCAAACCTCCAACCAGGGACACAGTGCAAGAGGGAAGGGAGGCTAAGTTCACCATGGCAGTCCTGTGTGTCTAAGCCCCACCCAGCCCTGAAAACTCACAGAGAATCACTTACTGTCCACCTGGAGTTGCACTTTTGCTTCTTCATATTTACCATCTGCTCTCAGAACTCGCAGTATGTACAGTCCACGGTCTTTCTGACTGACACTTTGAAGCAGCAGGGACCCATCACTGTTGAGCATTTCCCTGCCACTGTATGCAGGCCCCCAAAAACTGGTTTTTGAATGGTAAATGGTGGAAAGCCAGAAGGCCCCTCTTTAAGTCATTCTCTCCTTTGAACCAGAGAAAGGCTGTAGTACGCTCTGGGAGATTGCGAACAAGTAGAAGAACACTTTTCCCTTCAGCAACGCTGGGTGGCACTGATTCAATCCTGGGCTGTGAAGAGGTAGAAAGGCGCCCACACTTCCAAAGGTAAGCTAGAAGGGAAGAGAGAGATCCTCCTAAGTTGGGTATTTAGTATTTGTCTAAGATGAGGCTTTATGTCCTGAGAAGCTGTGTCCATTGTTCATACTAGGTCACAGACTCACAATGAATCACTTACCTTTCACATTGAGGATCACGTATGTTGTTGATACAATTTTTCCATGTCTGTTATAGGTTTGTAGTGTATAGAATCCTGAGTCCTTCAGGGTGACCTTCTCAAACAGCATAGATCCGTTGTGATATATTGTCTCTCTATTGCTGTACGCAAGACCTGGCCTACTTAAATCGTTGTGCAGTGTATATGTTGCAATTTTTTCTGTTGTGTTTCCTTGCCCTTTGAACCAGGCTAAGGATTTAATGTCCTCTGGCAGATTGTGGACAAGAAACAGGACGTCATCTCCTTCAGCCGCTTGGGGTGGCACTGACACAGTGGTCTCACGGGCGGTGGTGGAGAGGTGCCAGAAGGTTAAAAGGGAGGCTAGAAGGCAATTGAGAAAAACCACCAATAATACATGGGTGTGGTCATCACTCAGGTTTGGTGTATGAGTTGGGGTGTGCTCACCCCCATTTGCAGACATAAGCAACATGACTTCAATTCACTCCAGAGTGAGTTGTTTCAGCTTAGGATTTCTCTGCTCAGGTATCTGTCCGGTTCCCTGACTCGGTGTCCCTTATCCATCCTCACATAGAGTATATGTGTAAGGATTACTGCCTCTCTGAACTCCTTCTCTGGAGAGTCCTCATTTTCTGATTTTTTTCTCTGTTTCCTTTGTGATTCTCTTCAAACTATGAATTCATCTTTAGGGTTTACTGACATCAAGTCCACTAGAACCAGGGCTTTTTGTTTGTTTATCTTTTGGTTTTGGTTTCAGTTTTTTGAGACAGGGCTTCTCTGTGTATCCTTGGCTGCCCTAGAACTTGTTCTGTAGACCAGGCTGTTTTTAAACTCACAGAGATCACCTGCCTCTGCCTCCCTACTGCTGGGTTTAAAGGCCTCAGACACCATCACCCATCAGAACAAGGAATTTTTAAGGAAAGAATTAGTCGGATATTTTTTCAAAAGTTCATGTCCTGGAAAAAAAACCCAGGCACAGTAGATAACAGAATAAAGAAAAGAAGAATGTGTCTATATGGATTTCTCTTCAGAATTCCTAGGTTTGGAGCTTAGGGTAATAATTATATTTAAGTGTGAAATAAATGATTTTAGATTAACTTATGTAAATATAGGTATGTATTTGTGAAGACTGGTGTCTCCTTGTGGTCTCTTGGTAGCTCCCTCCTCAATGGTGAGACTGGAAACAACGAGCTAGGTCCTGTGTAAATGTGGGGAATTTAGTACGTGGATAGAAAGAGGTCCAGCTGGTTGACTGAAGGATAGGATAGCACATATAGAGGTAGAGACCTAGTCTATCTCCCCATCAACTCTGACCATAAAACCCCAATATAATGTATCTTCTTATACACATATGAAGATGTATGCCACAAATCTGTGCTGGGCACATATGCATGTGTGTGTGCATGCCACAGCACCTATGTGGAGGGCAGAGTAGATCCTGCAAAAGTCTGTTCTCTCAATCTACTGTGTGGGAGCTGAGGATTGGTTTCATGTTGTCATATCTTCCCACACTGAGACATCTCACTAGCTGTCCCACTTGATCTCTATTTTGAGGGTCATGATGGGGAAAAGCTGTCTTCAGAACATTGCAGCAAATGAAATTCACTGTGAATATGGAGTTCTTAAGGCTTTTCTCTTACCATCATCACTTGCCGTCCTCTGAGACCTTCTGGATACTGAGCTTCTGTCCCTTACTGTACGTTATGTGCCATAACTACAAACAGAAACCTTAAGTCTCCTCTCAAGAGCCTTCACTCTTTAGGAGACTCCAGTCTGCCTCTGAGTTCCCATCCTCACACAGTCAGAGGTTGGGTACCCCTTACCTGTGAGCAGAAGCCTCTGCCAGGGGGTACACCCCTTGCAGAGAAGCACAGAGGACTCCATCAATCTTCTCACTAGCTGTCCTCCGTCTTAGGAGAAGAACCTCAGCTCCAACACAGAACTCAGGCTCTGCTGTTCTTCCTCCTTCTGGGCTGAGATTCTTCTCAGAAAGAAGCACTTCACAGAATCTAATGGGCTGTAAGTGATGGGGTTTGAGACCAAGGCACTGCTCAAACCCTTCCACTCTCAATGATGCCCTACATCCCTCTCAACTTCCCTTTATGTTCCTTCACCAAGACACAAATTGTGCAACAAGGCTGATAAGCATCCCCATGGCCTCAGGAACTATGGCTCATCCTGGGGCTGACATCTGCTCTGTTCTTGCCTTGGGTCTGTCAGCACAAAGCAGGGAGCATCCATCATGCCTATGTGTCCTTGTGACACATAGACCGAGCTGAGCACTCAGTCTACACCTTTTTTACTTAATCCCTGAAGGAAGGTGACAGAAATGTCTCTAAGGCTTGAAAAGAGACCAGCTGAGTGATGACTAAGGATGAAGATTAATCCTTTATCACTAATGTCACCAGTCAAATTAGTGATTCAGGAGAGAGACCCAGGAGCAGTTGTGTGAGGAGTTTCATGTCTCAGTGTTGGAGAAGAGGTGACCTGTGTGTCCTTGAAAGGACTGTGTGCTCCATCTTCCTATGGAGGGTTTCAAGGCAACATTCTAACATTATGTGTTGGGTATACACATGTTCTCTCTGATCTTCCTGGGTCACCTTTGCCTTTTATTAAGTGATTCCTGGTGATAATCATATCTTTCCCTTTGAGAGATGCCAGGAGGAAGGAGACCTTAACAGTCCCCGTGCAGAAAGTTGTTCTCAGACAAAGGAGGGAGCTAGTATGTTAGAGCAGGATTTGGGAGGGAGCTCAAGGTGAGTAGGGACAAAATGGAAAGCAGTCTGCTAGACCATGGCTCAGGGACACAATTTTCAGATCATTGAGCAAATGCTCCTCTATGACCCCTGGAGACTAACGATCAGTCTTATGCTCAGGGCTACAGTAAGTATGGTTAAGAAGTCAAATGAGTCCTTCCCTGATATGTTCAACATAGGTGGGGTGCAGGGCCTCTCATCCTGTTCACTGTGCTCTTTCAGACTGCTAATTCCTTCTACTGTAGGTCTAGACAGGGTTCCAGATTTGTCCTGGGAAGTCCTGGACTAAAGTTGGAAGTAGTGTGAATCCTGAGAAAGGGAGTTCTCAGGAGGAGCCTTGTGCCCAGGAAATTTCAGAGGAAAACTCCTAGGACATTTCTCTTGAAATTAAAAGGACAAAATACAACTGAGCATGGTGCTGAATACCTTTAATCTAAGCATGAAAGAGGCAGAAGCAAATGTATCTATTAGATACATGCCATCCTGGTCTATGGAACAGGTTCCAGGACAGCTGGATTAAACAGAGAAATCCTGGATGGTTAAAAAAAAAACAGGAGACACTAATATAATAGACTGTAAATGCACTTTCAGACCAGTCACTGCTGCCTCGATCCCACCTTCTCTTTGCCCAGAGGGTGCTCAAGGGATTGCTCTTGAGTAAAAATCACAGTGAGTCAAATAGATGTGTCTTCCCTATACTGTGCTCTACGTTTCCTTTGTTGTTGTTGTTGTTGTTGTTGTTGTGATTTAAACACCCTGAAAAGGAGCTGTTTAGGAGGGAGACTAGTGTCCATTACCTTTCTGGTACTGTGCTATATTGTAGCACTGAAGGAATTCAAGGCAGAAAACATATGACTTGCTGACTCATTTGCAGCTCACACTCTGGCCCACACTTAGCTAGCTTTCTTATACAACCAAGGACCATTTGCCTAGGAATGATGCTGTCCACAGTGACCTGGGCCCTCCAGTATCAATTAAGACAATAATTTAAAGAAATGTACATCCTGGCTTGGTTGAGACTACTTTGCTGTTGTTGTTGTTTGTTTGTTTGTTTGGCATCCTGACCACATTTCCCCTCCTTCCTCTCCTACCCACTACTCTCTTCCCAGTGAAATATCTGCCAATAAAATATGGTTTTTATTACTATAGCTCTATAGTAGAGCTTGAAATCAGAGATGGTGTTATCTCCAGAAATTCCTTTGTACAGGATTGGTTTAGCTATCTTGAGTTTTTGTTTTTCCATACAAAATTGAGTTTTGTTCTTGGAAGTTCTATAAAGAATAGTGTTAGAATTTTGATGGGAATTGCATTGAATCTGTAGATTGATTTTGGTAAGATGGCCATTTTTACTCTATTAATCCTACTGTTCCATGAGCATGGGAATTCCTTCCATCTTCTGATACTTTTCTCCAATTTCTTTCTTCAAAGACTTGCAGTTCTTAACCTTTACTTGGTGTCTTAGGGCTTCTATTCTCATAGTCACAGAGAAACTGTGACTATGTCTATTCATAAAGGAGCATATTTAACTGGACTTACTCACAGTTTCAGAGGTTCACTCTATTATCATCATGGTGAAGAACATGGTGGTGTGCAGACAGATATGGGGCTTGAGGAGTAACTGAGAGTCCTACATCTTCTAGGCAACAGAAGATGGATTGTCTGTCACAGAAGCAAAACCTGACCAAAAGAGACTTCAAAGTCTGCTGCCACAGTGGCACACTTCTTCCAAAATGGCCATACCTACTTCAGCAAAGCCACACATTCTAAGATTACTACTCCCTTTGGGGGGAACATTTCCTTTCAAACCACATACTTAGACATACAATAAGATAATTTCTATTATTTGTGGATAACGTGAAGGGTGTTTTAGCCTTAATTTTTTTCTTAGCCAACTTATCATTTGTATATAGGAGGGCTACTTATTTTTCATTTACTTTAGTAACCAGTCAGTTCACTGTAGGTTTTTATCACCTCTCAGGATTCCCTGGTAGAGTTGTTGAGCTCAGTTTTGTATACAATCATATCATCTTCCAATAGTGATACTTCAAGTTCTTCTTTTGCAGACTATATCCCATTGATCTCCTTCAGTTTTTGTGTTGGTTTATCTAAAACTTCAAGAACTCTTTTGAATTGATATGGTGAGAGTAGGCAGCCTTGTCTTATCCCTGATTTTAGTGGAATTGCTTTAGGTTTTCTCCATTCAATTTGTTGTAGAGTGCCTTTATTATGTTTATATATGTCTCTTGTATTTATGTTCTCTATGAGACATTTATGAAGGAGTGTTGGATTTTTTTCCAAGAATTTCTCAGCATCAAATAAGATAATTAGGTGGATTCTTTTTCTTGCAGTTTGTTTATATGGTGGGTTACACTGACACATTTTCATATGATGAAGTCCACAACACCATGGTAAATAACTTCTCTGATGAGCTTTTGTATTCTGTTTGTAAGTTTTATTGGGTATTTTTGCATCTATGATCCCAAAGGAAACTGAGCTGTAATTCTCTTTCTTTGTTGATTGTTACGTGTGGTATGTGTATCCAAATGACTTGACCTCATAAAAAAGAATTTGGAAATGTTCTTTCTGAATATATTTTGTGGAATTTGAGGAGTATTGGTATTAACTCTTCTTTGAAATAGGTAGAATTCTTTGCTAAAATCATCTGGTCCTGGTCTTTTTTGGTTGGGGACTTTTAATGATGGCTCCTATTTCTTTGGGGGTTAGAGGGCTATCTCAATGTTTATCTGATCTTGACTTACCCTTGGTAAATGGTATCTACTAAAAAAAATGTCCTTTTAGACAACATTGAATGAATGGGACCTCCTGAAACTGAGAAGCTTCTGTAAAGCAAAGGACACGGTCACTAAGACCAAAAGGCAACCTACTGACTGGGAGAAGATCTTCACCAACCCTGCAACAGACAAAGATCTGATCTCCAAAATATATAAAGAACTCAAGAAACTAGACTTTAAAATTCTAATTAACCCAATTAAAAAATGGGGCACTGAACTGAACAGAGAATTCTCAACAGAAGAAGTTCAAATGGCCAAAAGACACTTAAGGTCATGCTCAACCTCCTTATCAATCAGGAAAATGCAAATTAAAAAGAAATTTGAGATACCATCTTACACCTGTCAGAATGGCTAAAATCAAAAACACTAATGATAGCCTTTGCTGGAGAGGTTGTGGAGTAAGGGGTACACTCATCCATTGCTGGTGGGAATGCGAACTTGTGCAACCACTTTGGAAATCAATGTGGGGGTTTCTCAGGAAATTCAGGATCAACCTACCCCTGTACCCAATAATCCCACTCTTGGGAATATACCCAAGAGATGCCCTATCATATGACAAAAGCATTTGTTCAACTATGTTCAAAGCAGCATTATTTGTAATAGCCAGAACCTGGAAACAACTTAGATGCCCTTCAATGGAAGAATGGAAGTGAGGATAGGGAACCTGAAATGAAATATATACATATTAGAGCACTACTCAGCAGTAAAAAAAAACAATGACATCTTGAATTTTGTATGCAAATGGATGGAAAAAGAAAACACTATCCTGAGTGAGGTAACCCAGACCCAAAAAGATGAACATGGGATGTACTCACTCATAATTTCTTTCTAGCCATAAATAAAGGACATTGAACCTATAATTTGTGATCTAGAGAAGCTAAATAGGAAGGTGAACCCGAAGAAAAACATATAGTTATCCCCCTGGATATTAGAAGTAGACAAGATTGCTAAGCAAAAAATTGGGATATTGGGGGTGGGATGGGGGTAAAGGGAGATCGGGAGAGAAAAGTGAGAAGGGGATGATGGGGGGAACTTGGGGAAATGGGATGGTTGGGATAAAGGAAGGGTGGATATGGGAGCAGGGAAGAATATACCTTAATTAAGGGAGCAACCGTAGGGATAACAAGAGACTTGAACCTAGAGGGGCTCCCAGGTGCCCAGGGTGATGTCCCCAGTTAGGTCCTTGGGCAGCTGAGGATAGGGAACCTGAAATGGCCCTATCCTATAGCCATACTGATGAATATCTTGCATATCACCACAGAACTGTCATCTGGCGATGCATGGATATAGAGACAGAGACCCACATTGGAGCAACGGAATGAGCTCCCAAGGTCCCAATGAGGAGCAGCAGGATGGAGAACATGAGCAAGAAAGTAAGGACCATGAGGGGTGCACCCACCCACTCTGACCATGGGGCTGATCTATTGGGTGCTCACCAAGGCCAGCTGGACTGGGACTGAAATAGCATGGGATAAAACTGCACTCTGAACATGGTGGACAATGAGGGCTGATGAGAATCCAAGGACAATGGCACTGGGTTTTGATCCTACTTCATGTTCTGGCTTTGTGGGAGCCTAGCCTGTTTGGATGCTCACCTTCCTAGACCTGGATGGAGGGGTGAGAACCTTGGACTTTCCACAGGGCAGGGAACCCTGACTGCTCTTCAGACTGGAGAGGGAGGGGGAGAGGAGTGGGGGGATGGGGAGAGAATGGGGGGATGGGAGGCTGGTAGGAGGCAGAAATTTTTTTTCAATAAAAAAGTTAAAAAAAAACAGAAGCCAAACACATAAAAAAATAAAACCTAAAAAAAAAGCAAAAATAAATCAATAAAAAAATTTAAAAAAGAACAAACAAAAAAAATCAGGTCCCAGGCTTTTTTTGGTTAGGAGGTGTTTTATGACAGCTTCTATTTCCTCACGACTTATAGGTCTATTTAAATTGTTCACGTGGTCTTGATTTAAATTTTGTAAGTCCATTTATTTTATATTTTCCAACTTTGTGGCATATAAGGTTTTGTAGTAAGACCTAATGATTTAAAGTCTATTTTTTTCTACTTCTGAATTAGGGTGTTCAAGTCTTCCTGTTGTATGTTTCCTAGATTCTGATGTTATCATGTTGCTTTTCAAATTGTTGGAGGAATTCTTGCATTGGCGCCTGCCCATATCTTCCTTCAAATGCTGTTAGAAGAGTCTTGGCAGCTTGGCCCAATCATTCCTGTGGCTGTGTACTTGGGGGTTATTCTTGGTCTGACCTCTCTTATGTTCCCTCAGCCCCGGAGTTGGCTCTCAAATCCTCTCCACCCTTGTGTAGGCTGTGGTGGTGGATCCCTCCAGATGGGTCTACTGGTACTGGAGCAGGGCCACTTTCTGGCAAAAAGACCTCACAGACAAAAAGGGCGGGCTTGGTAGATGCCGGTTCAGTGGAACAAAGAGACCCTTGCAGCCTTGCCCTCACCACTGTGTCCCCAGACCCTCAGTCCCGAAGCAGACTGAGTTATGGGATCCTGAGACCACGCAGATGGAAAGGAGTGCTTGGTGGCAAACTGGGATGGGATATATAGAGAAAGCCAGTAGCCAGGAAGAAGCCCCGCCGAATGGCCAGAAAGTTTAGGGGATTGGAGGGTGCCTGTGCTCCCTTCCTGGGGCCTTTGGCTGGCCAGGCTGGCACACACTTAGCCCTCTGGATGGATCTACAGGTACTGGATCAGGGCTACTTGCTTGCAAAGGACCTGGCAGACAAAAGAGTGGGCTTTGTAGATCCCGGCTCGGTGGAACAAAGAAACCCCTGCAGCCTTTCACTTACTACTGTGTCTCCAGACCCTCAGCCTCAAAACAGGCCTAGTTTGGGTATCCAGGGACCCCACAGATGGAAAGAAGTGCTTGGGGGTAAGCTGGTGTGAGATAAGCAGAAAAAGCCAGTAGCCAGGGAAAAGTCCCACTGAATGGCCAGAAAGTTTAGGGAATTGGAGGGTTGATGGAGGAGGATCATACTTTCATTGGTTAATAAACAAACTGCTTGACCTGATAGGTCAGAACATAGGTGGGTGGAGTAGACAGAACAGAATTCTGGGAGAAAGAAAGCTGAGTCAAGCAGACGTCATAGAGCCAGACACCAGGTCAGACATGCTGAATCTTTCCCGGTAAGCCACAACCTTGTGGTGCTACACAGATCATTAGAAATGGGTTAATCAAGATATGAGAGTTAGCAAAGAAAA
Source organism: Microtus agrestis (assembly GCA_902806775.1). Classification (NCBI taxonomy): domain Eukaryota; kingdom Metazoa; phylum Chordata; class Mammalia; order Rodentia; family Cricetidae; genus Microtus; species Microtus agrestis. Next base: position 18,891 of record CADCXT010003563.1, read on the forward strand.
GGCTAGGTATAATGGGCAAAGCACTATTTAAATGAATACAGTTTGTGTGTTGTTATTTCGGGTGTAAAGCTAACTGTGTGGGATCCGTGCGGGATGAAAAGCAGGCCTGCCCACAGCTCCTTCTAAGAGGGTGCCTGTGCTCTCTTCCTGAGGCGTTTGGCCAGCCAGGCTGGCACACACTTACCCCTCCAGATGGACCTCCTGCTTCTATTTTTCAAGTCATCTAAAGTAACATAATATGGTCCTAATGGTATTCAGTGTTATGGTATTTGCCAACCTTAATGTAGGGAGTTTTTCCTTTTATTATTACTTAACTCTCTCTCTCTCTGAGAATTTTTTACCAAATCTCATGACTTCTCGGTTTCTTCACAGCTTACAAAGTTTCTCTGTGAATGTGGTCATTCAGTGCATTGGAATGCTAAATGCTGTTTATTTTTTTAACAAAGTCTTTATTGTTCGGTTTTACCAATAAATACTCTGGAGCCTGATATTGGGGTGAAAACCTGCTAGCTTAGAGAGGCAGAAAAAGCTCCCAGTGGACCTTCTTTCTCAGCTGACATCCCAAGAGCCTCCTTCTGCTGTGCCATCTCCAAGAAGACTCCTCATACTCACATGCTCCTCACTTCTTCTTCCTGGGCTTCTCTCTATCCATCTTCCTCAGTCCTTCTCATTCTCTATTTTTTTCTTAAGCATGCTATGGTCAGTTCCTAGGACATGGTTGCTTGGTCTGCTTTTTGACCAGAGGTTGACTTTATTCAATCCTGTTTACAAGTTTCAAAAAGAAAGTACTTGGATTAAGATGTGCACTGGGTCTGAGCAACATCACAACTAGAAACTTATTTTTCTAGTAAATAATGCAAACTTGTTGTTCAAAGTATGATCAAATGTTCTTCAATACTATAACTCTGCAATATTTTGAAAGCTGGGATTGAAGTCCCTCCAGTATACAGTCCCTAAGCATCCACTAATCAACTGTGCATTTTCTTCTGAGTCTCAGCATGGACACCCCAGCTGTTTCAGTGTCTAAGCATTTAGCCAACTGTTTTGGTGAGTTTATGATACTTACAGGAAAGTTATGAGCCCTAGGGGAGAGACAAAAGCTATAAGTCCTCCTGATGACTCCATGTCCTCAGAGAGCAAGTCTAGCAAATTCTCTCCGGTAGACAAGTAGTAACAGATGGTGCTTATCTGGACAGCTGTCCTGTCCCAGTGTTTTCATATATGAGTTACCTTATCACCATGGCAACACTCATTAACACTGTTTGCTATCAGTGGAAAAGAGGTACAGAAAACACAGTGTGTTTATCTGTCTCAGAGACCATGGGTAACAGACATGCTGTGTGACTGCAATCACATATCCCATGTCCTCACCCTCAAGGCTTTTTTAGGTGTATATGGAGCAGGAGCAGCTGTTTTTACAAACATTAACCTTGGCCATTGACAGCTTGAGATGGCTGTTCTATGATCCCTTTTACACTGCCCTAATTTTAGGCAGGCAGCACACGTAACTTTATGTGGAGTAGGCACTTAGGAAGGAGGATATACCATAGGCCAGAATAAAAGGTGAATACTGGGTTGGGAAAAAGCCCTTTTTTCTTGTCTGGTGGTGGAGTTACTGGTGCCAAAATTATATCATTATATCTTTTGTTTGAGGAGCTCCTCACAGTCTTTTCATTAATGATAGACGCAGGGGCCCAATGACGGGAGTTAGTGTGGATCCTCGCCTGAATAGCACACCACACAGAGGTTGTAGAAACCGGCTCAACATGGCATGGTACAGGTATGAGGGCGCTCTCCACATGGCCTAAGACAGGGTGCCCTGTGATCTGTTTACTTTAATCCTGCTAGATGCCTTTTATTTGAGGAGCTCCAAGGACGGGCGACTTATGGCAGGATAATCCCCCTACCTAAGACAGGGCCCTGGGAACCCTAGGATGGGTAAGGGGGAAAGTAAAAAGGCCTGGTCCCCACTTGACCTAAGAATCATCAGGCACCCCTCTGTTCCCAGGAGAGGTAAATTGCTTCACCACTCGAGCAGAGGGTCTCTCCTTAGCTCAGTCCCTTCTCCTTTAGATCTGACACCATGGTTGACTCTGACTGGTGCTCTCCACGTAATAACTACCTGCCTTTATATAAGAGAAAGCAGGATCTGTTGGGAGCCGTTTCCCCCTAAAAATCATTACAGGAACCATCACCCTGGGGAGTCTGCAGGGAACCCCACACCCATAATTGTGCTAAGAATAATTCTATTGCCCCACATCAATTAAAGCTGTTAATGGAGAACTACCTGTTAGCGGAACCCGCCCCACCAGACTACCTAGAGAACTAGGTGTGGCAACTTGTGACTTCCTGGCCTACCTAACCGGACGGACGTAACCTCCTGGCCTACATGACCAACCTGACGAACCTGAACCACGTGACCTGGACCATGCAGCAAGATCCGGCTTCCTGCCCCCCAAGTCCCTCATTCAGGGGCTATATAAGCAGTAACCAGGACCCTAATAAACGAGACTTTGACAAAAAAAACTTTGAAAAAAATTAATCTCATATCTATTATGCAGCACATATTTGAATCTAGACTAATTTTATGGAAAAACTCAAGAGAGAAATTGGGTAGGGACATGCCTTTATTGTTCCAGTGTCATATACATGCCCAGCCTTAAGAATTAGAGACAAAGGGGGACACATTTTTCATGAGACAAATGCAGTAAATTCTCAATGAATCACAGAGGTATTTGCATGCTGTACATTTGGTTTCTTGTTCGCCTGTATTTGGATAATTACAACTATGTTTTCCTATTAATTCATACACAATGTTCATATTCAGAGAAATATATAACTGTCTCCTTCAAAAAAATTTAAGCCCAATTTGTTTATATGTTTTGTAGTTTATTTTGGTTTTTTTTTCAAAAAATATAGCTGATCAATAGGTAAGGGATATTATGCAAAAACAGAAAAGCAGATGATAGATTGTTCATGTCAGGAAACGATATTTCAAAATTTAAGGGATCAGTTTTGTCCAACTGCTAATACTGAACTTAATACAACTGTTAAAGTTCAGGTTTGAATATGAGTTACTTTGGTTACAAATTCTATATGCATTTGCAATGGTAGCTTGCTAACCTATGCTGTGACAAATCTTTGGGATTTTTTTATTTTTTAATTTATTTATTTATTAAAGATTTCTGTCACTTCCCTGCCACTGCCTCCCATTTCCCTCCCCTCCCCCAATCAAGTCCCCCTCCCTCATCAGCCCTAAGAGCATATTATTTTTATTTTTTTGTTGAAAAAAATTTCTGCCTCCTCCCCGCCTCCCATTTCACTCCCCGTCCTCCCAATCCTCTCCCCCTCCCCCATCCCTCTCCCCCTCTTTCACTCCTCTCCCCCTCTCCCTACTCCATTCCCCCTCCCTGTCGAGTCTGAAGAGCAGTCTGGTTTCCTTGCCCTGTGGGAAGTCCAAGGTCCTCCCCACTCCATCCAGGTCTAGGAAGGTGAGCATCCAAACAGGGTAGGCTCCCACAAAGCCTGTTCATGCGGTAGGAATCCAAAATCGCCAACACTGCCTATAATAACTGAGACAACTAGCGACTCTTCACCAGCACAACTCAAAGAAGAGAAACACACAAACTCTAATACCAAAAAATATAATAACAACTGGAGTCAACAACCACTGGTCATTAATATCAGTTAATATCAATGGACTCAATTCACCTATAAAAAGGCACAGGCTAAGAGACTGGATACAAAAACTGGATCCAAGATTCTGCAGTTTACAAGAAACACACCACAACCACGAAGATAGGCATCTACTCAGAGTAAAGAGTTGGGAAAAGGTTTTTCAAGCAAATAAACCTAAGAAACAAGCAGGTTTGGCCATATTAATTTCTAACAAATCTGACTTCAAACTAAAATTAAACAGAAGAGATAGAAATGGTCATTTTATACTCATAACAGGAACAATTCATCAAGATGAAGTCTCAATCCTGAATATCTATGCCCCTAATATAAAAGCACACACTTATGTAAAAGACATATTACTAGAACTCAAGGCAGACATCAAACCTCACACACTAATATTAGGAGACTTCAACACACCTCTCTCACCAATGGACAGGTCAATCAGACAGAAACCTAACAGAGAAATAAGAGGATTAAGGGAGGTAATGAATCAAACGGACTTAACAGACATCTATAGATCATTCCACCCAAATAGGAAAGAATATACCTTCTTCTCTGCAGCTCATGGAACCTCCTCGAAAATTGACCACATACTCCATAACAAAGCAAACCTCCACAAATACAAAAAAATTTTAGTGACCACATGTGTTTTATCGGACCACCATGGATTAAAGTTAGAATTCAACAATAAGGCTACCCGCAGAAAGCTGACAAACTCATGGAAACTGAACAGTCAACTGCTGAACCACAGCTGGGTCAAGGAAGAAATTAAGAAAGAAAGTAAGGTCCTCTTTGAATTTAATGAAACTAAAGAGACAACATACTCAAACCTATGGGACACTATGAAAACAGTGCTAAGATGAAAGTTCATGGCACTAAATGCCCATTTAAAGAAAACGGAGAAAGCACACATTGGAGACTTAACAGCACACCTGAAAGCTCTAGAAAAAAAGAAGCAGACTCACCCAGGAGGAGTAGAAGACTGGAAATAATCAAACTGAGGACTTAAATCAACAAAATAGAAACACAGAAAGCAATCCAAAAAAATCAATGAAACAAAAAGTTGGTTCTTGGAGAAAATCAACAAGATCGACAAACCCCTATCCAAACTAATCAAATGGAAGAGAGAGAACACGCAAATTAATAAGATCAGAAATGAAAAGGGGGCATAACTACAGACACAGAGGAAATTCAGAGAATTTTTAGATCTTACTACAAAAGGCCATATGCCACAAAACTGGAAAATGCAAAATAAATGGACATCTTTTTAGATAATTCCATATACCAAAGTTAACCAAGACCAGGTGAATGATCTAAATAGACCTGTTAGTTGCAAAGAATTAGAAACTATTACCAAAAACCTCCCTTCCAAAAAAAGCCCAGGACCAGATGGTTTCAATGCAGAATTCTACCAGAACTTCCAAGAAGACTTAATACCTATACTCCTTAATCTATTTCACAATATAGAAACAGAAGAGTCATTGCCAAATTCATTTTATGAAGCTACAGTTACCCTGATACCAAAATCACACAAAGACCCAACCAAGAAAGAGAATTACAGGCCTATCTCACTCATGACCATTGACGCAAAAATCCTCAACAAAATACTAGCAAACCGAATCCAAGAACACATTAGAAAAATTATCCATTGTGATCAAGTAGGCTTCATCCCAGAGATTCAGGGCTGGTTCAACATATGAAAATCTACCAATGTAATCTAGCATATAAATAAACTGAAAGAAAAAAACATATGATCATTTCATTAGATGCTGAAAAAGCATTTGACAAAATTCAACATCCCTTTATGATAAAGGTCTTGTGGAGAGTATGGATACAAGGGTCATATCTAAATATAATAAAAGCTATTTACAGCAAGCTGACAGCTAACATCAAATTAAGTGGAGAGATACTCAAAGCCATCCCACTAAAATCAGGAACACAACAAGGATGTCCACTCTCTCCATACCTCTTCAATATAGTGCTTGAAGTTCTAGCAATAGCAATAAGACAACATAGGGGGATCAAGGGGATTTGAATTGGAAAGGAAGAAGTTAAACTTTCCTTGTTTGCAGATGATATGATAGTGTATATAAGAGACCCCAAAAACTCTACCAAAGAACTCCTACAGCTGATAAACACCTTTAGTAATGTGGCAGGATACAAGATCAACTCCAAAAAATCAGTTGCCCTCCTATACACTAAGAATAAGGATGCAGAGAGGGAATTCAGAGAAGCATCACCTTTCACAATAGCCACAAATAGCATAAAATATCTTGGGGTAACTATGACCAAGGAAGAGAAAGATCTATTTGACAAGAACTTTAAGTCCTTGAAGAAAGAAATTCAAGAGGATACCAAAAAATGGAAGGATCTCCCTTGCTCTTGGATTGGGAGGATCAACATAGTAAAAATGGCAATTCTCCCAAAAGCAATCTATAGATTCAATTCAATCCCCATCAAAATCCCATCAAAATTCTTCACAGATCTTGAGAGGACAATAATCAACTTTATATGGAAAAACAAAAAAACCAGGATAGCCAAAACAATCTTATACAATAAAGAAACGTCTGGAGGCATTACCATCCCAGACTTCAAAGTCTATTACAGAGCTGCAGTATTGAAAACAGCTTGGTACTGGCATTAAAAAAAAGAGAGAGAAGTAGACCAATGGAATCGAGTAGAAGATCTGGATTTTAACTCACAAACCTATTAACACCTCATTTTTGATAAAGGAGGTAAAAGTATACAATGGAAGAAAGAGAGCATCTTCAAAAGATGGTGCTGGCAGAACTGGTTGTCAACCTGTAGAAGAATGAAAATAGATCCATATCTATCGCCATGTACAAAACTCAAGTCCAAGTGGATTAAAGACCTCAATATCAGTCCGAACATGCTGAACCTGATAGAAGAGAAAGTGGGAAGTACTCTACAACATATGGGCACAGATCACTTCCTACATATAACCCCAGCAGCACAGACATTAAGGGCAACATTGAATAAATGGGACCTCCTGAAACTGAGAAGCTTCTGTAAAGCAACGGACACTCTCACTAAGACAATAAGGCAACCCACTAACTGGGAGAAGATATTCACCAATCCTGCAACAGACAAAGGTCTGATCTCCAAAATATATAAAGAACTCAAGAAACTAGACTTTAAAATGCTATTTAACCAAATTAAAAAATGGGGCACTGAACTGAACAGAGAATTCTTGACAGAAGAAGTTCAAATGGCCAAAAGACACTTAAGGTCATACTCAACCTCTTTGGCGATCAGGGAAATTCAAATTAAAAAAACTTTGAGAGGGCTGGAGAGATGGCTCAGAGGTTAAGAGCATTGCCTGCTCTTCCAAAGGTCCTGAGTTCAATTCCCAGCAACCACATGGTGGCTCACAACCATCTGTAATGGGGTCTGGTCCCCTCTTCTGGCAATACTACAGAATATTGCATACATAATAAATAAAAAAATAGAAAAAAAAACTTTGAGATACCATCTTACACCTGTCAGAATGGCTAAAATAAATAACACCAATGATAGCCTTTGCTGGAGACGTTGTTTAGTAAGGGGCACACTCATCCATTGCTGGTGGGAATGCAAACTTGTGCAACCACTTTGAAAAGCCGTGTGAGGGTTTCTCAGGAAATTTGGGATCAACCTACCCCAGTTCCCAGCAATACCACTCTTGGGAATATACCCAAGAGATGTCCTATCATATGACAAAAGCATTTGTTCAACTATGTTCATAGCAGCATTATTTGTAATAGCCAGAACCTGGAAACAACCTAGATGCTCTTTCACAGAAGAGCAGTTTACTCAGCAGTAAAAAAACAATGACTTCTTGAATTTTGCATGCAAATGGATTGAAATAGAAAACATTATCCTGAGTGAGGTAACCCAGATCCAAAAAGATGAACATGGGATGTACTCACTCATAATTGGTTTTTAGCCATAAATGTAGGACAGTGAGCCTATAATTCGTGATCCTAGAGAAGCTAAATAAGAAGGTGAAACCAAAGAAAAACATATAGTTATCCCCCTGGATTTTGGAAGTAGTCAAGATTGCTGGCCAAATATTTGGAAACTGGGGTGTGGGGTGGGATGGGGTAAAGGGGAGATGGGGAGAGAAAAGTGAGAAGGAAAGAATAGGGAAACTTGGGGGAATGGGATGGTTGGAATAATGGAAGGTTGGATATGAGAGCAGGCAAGTATATATCTTAATTAAGGGATCCATTTTAGGGTTGGCAAGAGCCTTGACTCTAGAGGGGTTCCCAGGGGTTCAGAGACATGTACCTAATTAGGTTCTTGTCCAGATGAGGGGAAAGAGCCTGAAATGGCCCCATCCTATAGCCATACTAACGAATGTCTTCCGTATCGCCATAGAATCTTCAGCTGGCGATGGAAGGATATAGAGACAGAGACCCACATTGGAGCAATGGACTGGGCTCCCAAGGTCCAAATGAGGAACAGAAGGAGGGATTACATGAGCAAGGAAGTCAAGACCCCAAGGGGTACCCACCCACTGTGACCGTGGGGCTGATCTATTAGGAGATTACCAAGGCCAGCTGGACTGGGACTGAAAATTCATGGGATAAAACCGGACTCACTGAATATGGTGGACAATGAGGGCTGCTGAGAAGCCAAGGACAATGGCACTGGGGTTTTTTTTAATTTATTTATTTATTTATTTTTTCTCCATTAAAAGCTTTAATTGGGAGTGGGGCAACAGAACTATTCTTAGCACAATTATGGATGTGGGGTTCCCTGCAGACTCCCCCGGGTGATGGTTCCTGTAATGATTTTTAGGGGGAAACAGCTCCCAACAGATCTCCCTTTCTCTTATATAAAGGCAGGTAGTTATTACGTGGAGAGCACCAGTCAGAGTCAACCATGGTGTCAGATCTAAAGGAGAAGGGACTGAGCTAAGGAGAGACCCTCCTCTCGAGTGGTGAAGCAATTTACCTCTCCTGGGAAAAGAGGGGTGCCTGATGATTCTTAGGTCGAGTGTGGACCAGGCCTTTTTACTTTCCCCCTTACCCGTCCTAGGGTTCCCAGGGCCCTGTCTTAGGTAGGGGGATTATCCTGCCATAAGTCGCCCGTCCTTGGAGCTCCTCAAATAAAAGGCATCTAGCAGGATTAAAGTAAACAGATCACAGGGTACCCTGTCTTAGGCCATGTGGAGAGCGCCCTCATACCTGTACCATGCCATGTTGAGCCGGTTTCTACAACCTCTGTAAAGTTACGTGTGCTATTCAGGCGAGGATCCACACTAACTCCCATCATTGGGCCCCTGCGTCTATCATTAATGAAAAGACTGTGAGGAGCTCCTCAAACAAAAGATATAATGATATAATTTTGGCACCAGTAACTCCACCACCAGACAAGAAGAAAGGGCTTTTTCCCAAACCAGTATTCACCTTTTAGTCAGGCCTATGGTATGTCCTCCTTCCTAAGTGCCTACTCCACGTAAAGTTACGTGTGCTGCCTGCCTAAAATTAGGGCAGTGTAAAAGGGATCAAAATCTAAAATTTTTAACATATGCATTAAACCCAAATACTTTACAGCATGTGTCAAACTTTTCCCAACATCTATAAGCAGTTACAGATATCATTAGCTCAATTTCAGTAGGAGTACAATGATATACATTGTTGTTATCAAATACCACCAGTTCCAGTCTCTGAGCAACAGTGTCAGGAACCCCCAATTTTCCCCCTTCTTAAGTGAAGAGAGGTTAATATTTTAATTAAAATGAGTTCTGTGTCCCAAAGTTTAAAGCAGTCTGATGTTTAGTCTGCAACTCAGCTCCAAAGCAGACCAGAGTTCAAGCTGCAGGAGCAGTTTAGCATTTGTGCTCCAGGACAGATAGGGGAACCTGGGTGAGGCGAGCTGGATTCAGCTACATGAAGCACATCCTGGCCCTTATGTCAGCCGGGTCTCCCTGGACTCTGGAGGCAGGATGACACCCTGCAGAGTGGTGTAGCTGGTTTTGTCAGCAGGCACTCCTTTCCTTGGGGGCAGGGAAGACCAGACCAAGGACCTCTCCTCAATCACCTCTGCAAGTCTGGAACTCCTCTGTGTCCACAGCCTCGACATCTCGTCCAGATTTTATTTTCTTTCTGTGAAAAAAGCACAAACACATCCTCGACCCCAAATATATATACAGGTCGGGTTTTTTCATAATGCATTGCAAGGGATTTTTAACCTTGTCTTAGCAAAGGTCAGCTTGGTAACATCAAGCCAGATCCATTTGCATCAGGATCTGCTGGCAACTTTTATGAGTTGCTTTGAAGGTGCCTTGTTATGCTCCATAATTTTTATTATTATTAGCCATATATGCAGTTCCTCCATTGGAAGAGCCATTTGTAAAATTTAGCATAAAATCCTTTAAGGGATTTTTTGCTATAACATTAGCAAAATACAGGTGCATAAATTGTAGCAATGATCTGGGAAAAGACCATTGTTTTTGGCCTTTGAATTTAGCAAAGGCAATTGTCCAGGAATCAATTTTAAAATTATCAATGAATCTACTGTTTAGTATAAGAAACCTTGATCATAGTCAATATTTTGTTAAACCATTATCCAGATTCTATCCTGTCCTTTTATATCAGACAGGCTACTGGTTTAAATTAAGAGTTTAATATCTTAACTAGCAAAACTGAGAAGATTTAGCCGTAAGCAGCATTTTTTATAAAACTGTTGTAGAATAAATTTTACATTTAATATACACACTTGCCATAGCTGAATTATAATTAATATACTGTATTTGTTGATTATTGTATACTTTATCTCTTGATTTATACTTTACCTGCTTGAGTACCTGTTAGGCAGCTGTTTTATGTTCCCTACTGGGAACTGTTTTTTGTAAGAATTTTACCTAGCAGCTCAAGGTCTCCCATAAGAATATTATCACTAGAGCTTTAACCATTGGACATCCAACCAAAAGTTTGTAAGCTATCCTTTTTTTATAGTTTTTTTTTATATTGGAAAAAAAGAAATTTCTGTCTCCTACCCACCTCCCATTTCCCTCCCCCTCCTCCCACTCCTCCCCACCTACCCCCCTCCTCCCCCTCCATATCCAGACCGAAATGCAGTCAGGGTTCACTGCCCTGTGGAAAGTTCAAAGTCCTCCCCCCTCAATCCTGGTCTAGGAAGGTGAACATCCAAACTGGCTAGGCTCCCACCAAGTCAGAACATGAAGTAGGATCAAAACCCGGTGCCATTGTCTTTGGCTTCTCAGCAGCCCTCATTGGGTTCACCTTCTTATTTAGCTTCTTTAGTATCACAGAATATAGACTCAATGACCATTATTTGTGACTAGAAACCAATTATGAGTGAGTACATCCTATGTTCCTCTTTTTGGGTCTGGGATACCTCACTCAGGATAGTGTTTTCTATTTCCATCCATTTGCATGCAAAATTCGAGAAGTCATTGTTTTTTACCGCTGAGTAGTACTCTAATATGTAAATATTCCACACTTTCTTCATCCATTCTTCCACTGAAGGACATCTAGGTTGTCTCCAGGTTCTGGCTATAACAAACAATGCTGCTATGAACATAGTTGAACAAATGCTTTTGTCATATGATAGGGTATCTCTTGGGTATATTCCCAAGAGTGGTATTGCTGGGTCCAGGGGTAGGTTGATCCCGAATTTCCTGAGAAACCGCCACACTGATTTCCAAAGTGGTTGCACAAGTTTTCATTCCCACCAACAATGGATGAGGGTACCCCTTCCTCCGCAACCTCTCCAGCAAAGACTATCATTGGTGTTTTTGATTTTAGCCATTCTGACAGGCTTAAGATGATATCTCAAAGTTGTTTTGATTTGCATTTCCCTGATCGCTAAGGAGTTTGAACATGACCTTAAGTGTCTTTTTGCCATTTGGAATTCTACTGTTGAGAATTCTCTGTTCAGTTCAGTGCCCCAATTTTTAATTGGGTTATTTAGCGTTTTAAAGTTTAGTTTCTTGAGTTCTTTATATATTTTGGAGATCAGGCCTTTGTCTGTTGCTGGGTTGGTGAAGATCTTCTCCCAGTCAGTAGGTTGCCTTTTGGTCTTAGTGACAGTGTCCTTTGCTTTACAGAAGCTTCTCAGTTTCAGTAGGTCCCATTTATTCAATGTTGCCCTTAATGACTGTGCTGCTGGGGTTATACCTAGGAAGCGATCGCCTGTGCCCATCTGTTGTAGGGTACTTCCCACTTTCTCTTCTATCAGGTTCAGTGTGTTCAGATTGATATTGAGGTCTTTGATCCATTTGGACTTGAGTTTTGTGCATGATGATAGATATGGGTCTATTTTCATTCTTCTACAGGTTGACATCCAGTTGTGCCAGCACCATTTGTTGAAGATGCTTTCTTTCTTCCATTGTATACTTTTAGCACCTTTATCGAAGATGAGGTGTTCATAGGTTTGTGGGTTAAAATCCGGGTCTTCTATACGATTCCGTTGGTCGACTTCTCTGTTTTTATGCTAATACCACACTGTTTTCATTACTGAAGCTCTGTAATAGAGTTTGAAATCAGGGATGGTAATGCCTCCAGAAGTTCCTTTATTGTATAAGATTGTTTTGGCTATCCTGGGTTTTTTGTTTTTCCATATAAAGTTGATTATTGTCCTCTCAAGATCAGTGAAGAATTTTGATGGGATCTTGATGGGGATTGCATTGAATCTATAGATTGCCTTTGGTAGGATTGCCATTTTTACTATGTTGATCCTCCCAATCCAAGAGCAAGGGAGATCTTTCCATTTTCTGGTATCCTCTTCAATTCCTTTCTTCAATGCCTTAAAGTTCTTGTCAAATAGATCTTTCACTTCTTTGGTTAGAGTTACCCCGAGATATTTTATGCTGTTTGTGGCTATCGTGAAAGGAGAAGCTTCTCTTATTTCCCTCTCTGCTTCCATATCCTTTGTGTATAAAAGGGTGACTGATTTTTTGGAGTTGATCTTGTACCCGGCCACATTACTAAAGGTGTTTATCAGCTGTAGGAGTTCTTTGGTGGAGTTTTTGGGGTCGCTTATGTACACTATCATATCATCTGCAAATAATGAAAGTTTAACTTCTTCCTTTCCAATTCGAATCCCCTTGATCCCCTTATGTTGTCTTATTGCTATTGCTAAAACTTCAAGCACTATGTTGAAGAGGTATGGAGAGAGTGGACAGCCTTGTCGTGTTCCTGATTTTAGCGGGATGGCTTTGAGTTTCTCTCCGTTTAGTTTGATGTTAGCTGTCGGCTTGCTGTAAATAGCTTTTATTATATTTAGATATGACCCTTGTATCCCTAATCTCTCCAAGACTTTTATCATAAAGGGATGTTGAATTTTGTCGAAAGCTTTTTCCGCATCTAAAGAAATGATCATATGGTTTTTTCTTTCAGTTTATTTATATGCTAGATTACATTGATAGATTTTCGTATGTTGAACCAGCCTTGCATCTCTGGAATGAAGCCTACTTGATCATAATGGATAATTTTTCTAATGTGTTCTTGGATACAGTTTGCCAGTATTTTGTTGAGGATTTTTGCGTCGATGTTCATGAGTGAGATTGGCCTGTAATTCTCTTTCTTGGTTGAGTCTTTGTGTGGTTTTGGTATCAGAGTGACTGTAGCTTCATAAAAGGAATTTGGCAATGACTCTTCTGTTTCTATATTTTGAAATACATTAAGGAGTATAGGTATTAGGTCTTCTTGGAAGTTCTGGTAGAATTCAGCATTGAAACCGTCTGGTCCTGGACTTTTTTTGGTAGGGAGGTTTTTGATAACAGCTTCTAATTCTTCGCGACTCACGGGTCTATTTAGATTGTTCACCTGGTCCTGATTTAGCTTTGGTATATGGTATTTATCTAAAAAAGTGTCCATTTCTTTTACATTTTCCAGTTTTGTGGCATACAGGCTTTTGTAGTAGGATCTAATGATTCTCTGAATTTCCTCTATGTCTGTGGTTATGTCCCCCTTTTCATTTCTGATCTTATTAATTTGCATATTCTCTCTCTGCCGTTTGATTAGTTTGGATAGGGGTTTATCAATTTTGTTGATTTTCTCCAGGAACCAGCTTTTTGTTTCATTGATTCTTTGGATTGTTTTCTGTGTTTCTATTTTGTTGATTTCCGCCCTCAGTTTGACTATTTCCAGTCTTCTACTCCTCCTAGGTGAGTCTGCTTCTTTTTTTCTAGAGCTTTCAGGTGGGCTGTTAAGTCTCCAATGTGTGCTTTCTCTGTTTTCTTTAAGTGGGCACTTAGGGCTATGAACTTTCCCCTTAGGACTGCTTTCATAGTGTCCCATAAGTTTGAGTAGGTTGTTTCTTTATTTTCATTGAATTCAAGGAAGACTTTAATTTCTTTCTTTATTTCTTCTTTGATCCAGGTGTGGGTCAATAGTTGACTGTTCGGTTTCCAAGAGTTTGTAGGCTTTCTGGGGGTAGCATTGTTGTTGAGTTCTAACGTTAGACCATGGTGATCTGATAAGACACAGGGGGTTATGAATATTTTTTTGTAACTGTGTAAGTTTGCTTTGTTACCGAGGATGTGGTCAATTTTCGAGAAGGTTCCATGAGCTGCAGAGAAGAAGGTATATTCTTTCCTATTTGGGTGGAATGATCTATAGATGTCTGTTAAGTCCATTTGATTCATTACCTCCATTAATTTTCTTATTTCTCTGTTAGGTTTCTGTCTGATTGACCTGTCCATTGGTGAAAGAGGAGTGTTGAAATCTCCTACTATTAGTGTGTGCGGTTTGGTGGCAACCTTGAGTTTTAGTAATGTTTCTTTTACGTACATGGGTGCTTTTATATTAGGGGCATAGATATTCAGGATTGAGACTTCATCCTGATGAATTGTTCCTGTTATGAGTATAGAATGTCCCTCTCCATCTCTTCTGATTGATTTAAGTTTGAAGTCAACTTTGTTAGAAATTAGTATGGCCACACCTGCTTGTTTCTTAGGACCATTTGCTTGATAAACCTTTTCCCATCCCTTTACTCTAAGTAGGTGCCTGTCTTTGTGGTTGAGGTGTGTTTCTTGTAAACAGCAGAATGTTGGATCCTGTTTTCGTATCCAATCTCTTAGCCTGTGCCTTTTTATAGGTGAGTTGAGTCCATTGACATTAAGGGATATTAATGACCAGTGGTTGTTAACTCCGGTCACTTTTTTAGTCATAGAGTTTGTTTGCCTTCTTTGAGTTGCACTGGTGAAGGGACTCTAGATGTCTGAGTTATTGTGTTCATTGTTGGGCTCCTTGGTTTGTGATTTTCCTTCTAATACTTTCTGTAAGGCTGGATTTGTGGCTACATATTGTTTAAATTTGTTTTTATCCTGGAAAATTTTGTTTTCTCCATTTATAGTGAACGAAAGCTTGGCTGTGTAGAGTAGTCTGGGCTTGTATCCATTATCTCTTAGCTTCTGCAGTACATCTATCCAGGACCTTCTGGCTTTCATGGTTTCCATAGAGTAGTCAGGTGTAAGTCTGATAGGTTTACCTTTATAAGTAACTTGACCTTTTTCCTTTGCAGCTCTTAATATTCTTTCTTTATTCTGTATGCTTTGTGTTTTGATTATTATATGGCGAGGAGATGTTTTTTTTTTTTTGGTCCACTCTATTCGGTGTTCTGTAAGCTTCTTGTACTTTCAAAGGAATATCTTTCTTTAGGTTGGGAAAGTTTTCTTCTATAATTTTATTAAATATATTTTCTGGACCGTTGAGCTGCACTTCTTCTCCTTCTTCGAGTCCAATTATTCTTAGGTTTGGTCTTTTTATTGTGTCCCAGATTTCCTGAATGTTTTGTGATGAGAATTTGTTGGTTTTGCTGTTTTCTTTGATCAGTGTGTTTATTTTCTCTATGGTATCTTCAGTGTCTGACAATCTTTCTTCTATCTCTTGTAATCTGTTGGTAGTACTTGTCTCTGTAGATCCTGTTCGTTTACCCAGATTTTCCATCTCCATCCTTCCCTCGGTTTGTGTTTTCTTCATTACTTCCATTTCATTCTTCAAGTCTTGAACCGCTTCCCTTACCTGTTTGATTGCTTTTTCTTGTTTCTCTTGGTTCTCTTGGGTATCTTTGAGCGATTTATTCATTTCCTCTACCTTTTTGTTTGTCATCTCTAATTGTTTATGGCAGTTTTTCACCTCCTGTTTAAGGTCTTCTATTATTTTCATAAAATTCACTTTTGAGTCGATTTCTTCTAATTCTTCTGGGGTAGTGTGTACAATTCTTCTTATTTCAGGATCCCTGGATTCTGGTGATGTCAAGTTGCCTTTCAGGTTGTTGGGGGAATTCTTGCATTGGCGCCTTCCCATCTCTTCCTTCAAATGAAGCCAGGAGAGGCCTGGTGTCTTGGTCCAGTCTTTGCTGTGACTGAGTCTCTGGGTGTATCTCTTCAGTGTAGGAGCAGGAACCGACCCATCCAGGTGGAACTCCTCAGCACCACAACTCGGACGCCACTCTGGGTGGGTAGCCTTAGTGTAGGAGCAGAAAACTGCTCCAAAGCAACTGACCTTGCAGAGAATGCATTCCTTCCAGATAGAACTCGTAAGCACCTGAACAGGGCCGCCTCTGGCTAGCAGACACTCACCGGTCCAGATGGAACTTCTCAGCACCTGACCAGAACTGCCTGATAGCCCAAAGATCCAGGGAGAAGAGGGAGGACGTGGGAGGCAGCGCGGGGTCCAGGAGACCCCTGGAGACCCTGGAGCCCAAGCTGTAGGTGCCCAAGCTCCCTTACAGGGAACCTTGAGACCTGCCTGAATGGCAGGCCCTCCCCGGTCTGGGTGGGTTGCCTTAGTGTAGGAGCTTAAAACCGGTCTTGAGCACTGGTCAGAACACACAGCAAAGCAGGGTTGGGGGTGGGGTGCTGGGGAGTTGGGTCGTGCCTAAGAAAGACAGCCCTGCAGAAGGAGCTGGGGGAGGGGGGTTTGTGCTCGCTTCTGGGACACACCGCCCCTGGTTAGCAGAAACTCACCCGTCCAGATGGAACTTCTCAGCACCTGACCAGAACTGCCTGATAGCCCAAAGATCCAGGGAGAAGAGGGAGGACGTGGGAGGCAGTGCGGGGTCCAGGAGACCCCTGGAGACCCTGGAGCCCAAGCTGTAGGTGCCCGAGCTCCCTAACAGGGAACCTTGAGACCTGCCTGAATGGCAGGCCCTCCCCGGTCTGGGTGGGTTGCCTTAGTGTAGGAGCTTAAAACCGGTCTTGAGCACTCTATCCTGGGTTTTTTGTTTTTCCAAATGAAGTTGATTATTCTTTCAAGGTCTGTGAAGAATTTTGTTGGGATTTTGATGGGAATTGCATTGAATCTATAGATGGCTTTTGGTAGGATTGCCATTTTTACTATGTTGATCCTACGTATCCAAGAGCATGGGAGATCTTTCCATTTTAAGGTATCTTCTTCAATTTTTTTCTTCAAAGACTTAAAGTTCTTATCAAATAGGTCTTTCACTTCTTTGGTTAGTGTTACACCAAGATATTTTATGTATTTTGTGGCTATTGTGAAAGGTGGTGTTTCTGTGATTTTCCTCTCAGCTTCTTTTTTTTTTGTGTATAGGAGGGTTACTGATTTTTTTGAGTTGATCTTTTATCCTGCTACATCACTGAAGGTATTTATCAGCTGTAGGAGTTCTCTAGTAGAGTTGTTGGGGTCACTTAAATATACTATGCTATCATCTGCAAATAATGAAAGTTTGACTTCTTCATTTTCAATTTGAATCCCCTTGATCTCCTTTGGTTGTCTCATTGCTATTGTGAAGACTTCAAGAAATATATTGAAGAGATATGGAGAGAGTGCACAGGCTTGTCTTATTTCTGATTTCAGTGGAATTGCTTTGAGTTTCTCTCCATTTGATTTGATGTTGTCTGTTGGCTTGCTGCATATTGCTTTTATTATATTTACATATGTTCATTGTATCCCTGATATCTCCAGGACCTTTATTATGATGGGGTGTTGGATTTTGTCAAATGCTTTTTCAGCAGCTAAGAAATAATCATATGGCTTTTTCCTTTCAGTTTATTTATATGATGAATTACGATGATAGATTTTCATATGTGGAACCACCCCTTTATCTTTGGGATGAAGCTGACTTGATCATGGTGGATGATTTTTTGATGGTGTTCTGGTATTTGGTTTGTCCGTATTTTATTTAATATTTTTGTATCCATGTTCATGCATGAGATTGGTCTGTAATTCACTTTTTTGGTTGAGTCTCTGTCTTGTTTTGGTATTAGGCTAATTGTAGCCTCACAAAAATTAGTTTGGCAATGTCTCTTCTGTTTCTATATGTGGAACACTTTGAGGAATAGTATTCTTGGATGTTCTGGTAGAAATCTGCACTAAAACCATTTGTCCCTGGGCCTCTTTTTGGTTGGAAGTTTTTTGATGACAGATTCTATTTCCTCACAGTTTATAGGTCTATTTAAATTGCTTACCTAGTCTTGATTTAATTTTTGCATATGGCATATATCAAAACATTTTCCATTCTTTTACACTTTCCAATTTTGTGGAGTACAGATTTTTGTAGCATGACCTAATGATTCTCTGAATTTGTTCAATGTCTGTTGTTATGCCACCCTTTTCATTTCTGAAAATGAATTCTAATTTATATATTCTCTTTCTGCTTTTGATATGTTTGAATAAAGAGTTTGTTTATTTTAAATAAAATTATTGTTAATTTTCTCAAAGAACCAGCTCTTTGTTTCATTGATTCTTTGTATCATTTTCTTTGTTTCTATTTTGTTGATATCCATCCTCAATTTGATTATTTCCTGTCTTCTACTCCTCTTGGTTGCATATGCTTCTTTTTGTTCTAGAGCTTTCAGGTGTCCTGTTAAGTCACTAAAGTTAGCTTTCTCCATTTTCTTTATGTGGCCACTTATTTCTTTTTTTATTTCTTTTTTATAAAAATATTTATTTATTATGTATACAATATTCTTTGTACGTGTGTGCCTGCAGGCCAGAAGAGGGCACCAGACCTCATTGCAGATGGTTGTGAGCCACCATGTGGTTGCTGGGAGTTGAACTCAGGACCTTTGGAGGAGCAGGCAATGCTCTTAACCACTGAGCCATCTCTCCAGCCCTGGGCACTTATTTCTATGAGCTTTCCTCTTAGCACTGCTTTCAAACCATTTACCCAGATTTTCCATATCCAAATTTCCCTAGGTTTGTGTTTTGTTTGTTACCTCTATTTCAGTCTTCAAGTCTTGAACTGTTTGCTTCACCTGTTTGATTATTTTTTTTTTCTTTGGGTTTCTATTTATTTATTTATTTATTTAATTTTTCTATTTTTTTGTTGAAAAAATTTCTGCCTCCTCTCTACCTCCCATTTTCCTCCCCCTCCTCCCACTACTCTCCCCCTCCCCCACTCCATTCCCCCTCCCTCTCAATTCTGAAGAGCAGTCCAGATTCCCTGCCCAGTGGGAAGTCCAAGGTCCTCCCCCTCCATTTAGGTCCAGGAAGGTGAGCATACAAACAGGTTAGGCTTCCACAAAGCCAGTTCATGCAGTAGGAACGAAACCTAGTGCCATTGTTCTTGGCTTCTCATCAGCCTTCATTATCCACCATGTTCAGAGAGTCCGGTTTTATCCCATGCTTATTCAGTCCCACTCCAGCTGGCCTTGGTGAGCTCCCAGTAGATCAGTTCCACTGTCACAGTGGGTGGGTGCACCCCTTGTGGTCCTGACTTCCATGTTCTTGGGTTTCTTTGAGGGATTTATTAATTTCTTCCAATTTTTTGTTTATCTTTTCCTATATTTCTTTAAGGCAGTTTTTAATTTCCTCTTTAAATTTCTCATTTATTTTCATAAAGTTATGTTTACAGTCATTTTCTTCTGCTTCTTCTAGGTTAGGAAGAGTAAGTCTTCCTGTTGTGTGACCGTGGGCTCTGGTATTACCATATTGCTTTTTAGGTTGTTAGAGGAATTTTTGCATTGGTGTCTACCCATCTCTTCCCTCCAATGAGGCTGGCAATGGCTTTGCATCTTGGCTCAATCCTTGCAGTAGTTTTTCTTTCTCTGTTTTGTACTGTCAATGTCTGTCTCAGAAAGCCTTTGAGGTCTCTCTTTGCCTGTTTTTTTTTGTTCTTTTCTCTTGATTAGCTCTCTTGGTGCTCTCTTTTGGTCCCCCTCAGTGTTGTGGCAAGCTCTTGGTCCCCTCAGTATTGTAGCATGCTCTCAGCTCTTAAGTGGGGTGTCGCTAGTAGCTTGGTGGGTCTAGTGGCTGGGGAAATCTACCTGCAGGAAACTCTGCTGGCTGTCTTGAAATTTTGAGGGAGTTAGGGGAGGAGCCCGTGGTTTTGTCTCACTGGGAGGTCCTAGGGAGTGGGGTGTCCCGCCCCATGGCTGTTCACTCACCTCTTAAGTCCCCTTTGTATTGGAGCAAGCTGTGTATCAGAGTTCCACCGAGGTTGCAGAAGGATAGGCATGTTTGGGTGGATTGGGGCTAGTACTTTGGAGGGGCTGCTGGATGAATTTGGGTTTGGGAGAGCCTATTCACAGAAACACCTTGCTGGCTGTCTAGAAAAGCAGAGGGAATTGGGGGCTGACCTGGGGTTTTGTCCCACTGTGGAGGTCCTAGCAAGTGTGGGGCCCCACTGCATGGCTGTTCACTCACCTCTTAAGTCCCCTGTATTGGAGCAAGCTGTGTTTTAGAGTTCTACCGAGATTGCAGCCTGTCATAAATTCTTTTTTTCTAATTTTATTATTTTTTATTAATTTTTTTAAATTAAAAATTTCTGCCTCCTCCCCGCCTCCCTTTTCCCTCTCCCTCCCCCCACTCCTCATGCCCCCCTCCCCATGCCCACTTCCCACTCCAGTCCAAAGAGCAGTCAGGGTTCCCTGCCCTGTGGGCAATCCGAGGTCCTCCCCCCTCCATTTAGGTCCAGGAAGGTAAGCATCCAAACCGGCTAGGCTCCCACAAAGCCAGTACATGCATTAGGATCAAAACCCAGTGCCACAGACATTAAGGGAAACAATTGTTGCTTATGGCTCAATCTTCTCAGTTTTGCTAGTTAAGATATTAAACTCTTAATTTAAAACAGTAGCCTGTCTGATATAAAAGGACAGGATAGAATTTGGAAAATGGTTTAACAAAATATTGACTATGATCAAGGTTTCTTATACTAAACAGTAGATTCATTGATAATTTTAAAATTGATTCCTGGACAATTGCCTTTGCTAAATTCAAAGGCCAAAAACAATGGTCTTTTCCCAGATCATTGCTACAATTTATGCACCTGTATTTTGCTAATGTTATAGCAAAAAATCCCTTAAAGGATTTTATGCTAAATTTTACAAATGGCTCTTCCAATGGGGGAACTGCATATATGGCTAATAATAATAAAAATTATGGAGCATAACAAGGCACCTTCAAAGCAACTCATAAAAGTTGCCAGCAGATCCTGATGCAAACAGATCTGGCTTGATGACACCAGGCTGACCTTTGCTAAGACAAGGTGAAAAAGCCCTTGCAATGCATCATGAAAAAACCCGACCTGTATATATATTTGGGGTCGAGGATGTGTTTGTGCTTTTTTTCACAGAAAGAAAATAAAATCTGGATGTGATGCCGAGGCTGCGGACACAGAGGAGTTCCAGACTTCCAGAGGTGATTGAGGAGAGGTCCTTGGTCTGGTCTTCCCTGCCCCCAAGGAAAGGAGTGCCTGCTGACAAAACCAGCTACACCACTCTGCAGGGAGTCATCCTGCCTCCAGAGTCCAGGGAGACCCAGCTGACATAAGTGCCTGGATGTGCTTCATGTAGCTGAATCCAGCTCGCCTCACCCAGGTTCCCCCACCTGTCCTGGAGCATAAATGCTAAACTGCTTCTGCAGCTTGAACTCTGGTCTGCTTTGGAGCTGAGTTGCAGACTAAACATCAGACTGCTTTAAACTTTGGGACACAGAACTCATTTTAATTAAAATATTAACCTCTCTTCACTTAAGAAGGGGGAAAATTGGGGGTTCCTGTCACTGTTGCTCAGAGACTGGAACTGGTGGTATTTGATAACAACAATGTATGTCATTGTACTCCTACTGAAATTGATCTAATGATATTTGTAACTGCTTATAGATGTTGGGAAAAGTTTGACACATGCTGTAAAGTGTTTGGGTTTAATGCATATGTTAAAAATTTTAGATTTTGATCCCTTTTACACTGCCCTAACTTTTGGCAGGCAGCACACGTAACTTTATGTGGAGTAGGCACTTAGGAAGGAGGACATACCATAGGCCAGAATAAAAGGTGAATACTGGGTTGGGAAGAAGCCCTTTCATCTTGTCTGGAGATGGAATTATTGGTGCCAAAATTATATCATTATATCTTTTGTTTGAGGAGCTCCTCACAGTCTTTTCATTAATGATAGACGCAGGGGCCCAATGACGGGAGTTAGTGTGGATCCTCGCCTGAATAGCACACCACACAGAGGTTGTAGAAACCGGCTCAACATGGCATGGTACAGGTATGAGGGCGCTCTCCACATGGCCTAAAACAGGGTGCCCTGTGATCTGTTTACTTTAATCCTGCTAGATGCCTTTTATTTGAGGAGCTCCAAGGACGGGCGACTTATGGCAGGATAATCCCCCTACCTAAGACAGGGCCCTGGGAACCCTAGGACGGGTAAGGGAGAAAGTAAAAAGGCCTGGTCCCCACTCGACCTAAGAATCATCAGGCACCCCTCTGTTCCCAGGAGAGGTAAATTGCTTCACCACTCGAGAGGAGGGTCTCTCCTTAACTCAGTCCCTTCTCCTTTAGATCTGACACCATGGTTGACTCTGACTGGTGCTCTCCACGTAATAACTACCTGCCTTTATATAAGAGAAAGGGGGATCAGTTGGGAGCCGTTTCCCCCTAAAAATCATTACAGGAACCATCACCCTGGGGAGTCTGCAGGGAACCCCACACCCATAATTGTGCTAAGAATAGTTCTATTGCCCCACACCCAATTAAAGCTGTTAATGGAAAAAATTAATAAATAAATAAATAAAAACTAAAAAATAGCTACTAGTTTTATTTTTTTATTTATAAATAATACCATTCAAAATTTCCACCTCCTCCCATTTCCTCCCACTCCCCGATTCCCCTCCCCCTCATCTTCCAGTACTAAGAGACAGAAGGGTGCCCTTCCCTGTGGGAAGTCCAAGGCCAACCCCCTCCATCCAAGCCTAGGAAGGTGTGCATTCAAACATACTAGGATCCCAAAAGCCAGTACATGCAGTAGAATCAAATCCCAGTGCCATTATCATTGGTTTCTCAGTCAGCCCCCATTGTCCCCCACATTCAGAGTCCAGTTTGATCACATGCTCCATCTGTCCCAGTCCAGCTGGCCTTGATGAGCTCAGCTTAGATCAGTCATACTGTCTCAGTGGGTAGATGAACCCCTCAAGGAAGTCCTGACTTCCTTGCTCATCTTATCCCTCTTTCTGATCTTCAACTGGTCCTTGGGATCTCAGTCCAGTACTCCAGTGTAGGTCTCTGTCTCTATCTCCATCCACCTCCAGATGAAGGTTCTATGGTGATATTCAAGATATTCATCAATGTGGCTATAGGACAAGGCCAGTTAAGGTGTTCTCTCCTTTACTGCCCAAGGACCTAACTGGGAACATCCCCTTGGACACCTGGGAACCCCTCTAGAGCCAAGCCTCTTGCCAACCTTAAAATGACTCCCTTAATTAAGATATCTTCTTCCCTACTCCCATATCCGCCCTTCCTCCATCTCAACCATCCCACTCCCCCAAGCTCTCCCAAATCATCTTCCACCAATGATGCAGGTGGTGTCTGTATCTCCAGGGTTCACTCTTCCCTCAATCAGTGCAGGTGGATGGAGGCTGTCCTCACTTATTTTTATAACATTTCTTTTACTTTTCTGTATGTGTATGTTACTTATAGTATTTGCAGGAGCTTTGTTGTGGAAGGTCTTTCTGTCTATGTGTTGTTTTTATTAGTTAATGAATAAATAATTGCTTTAAGCCTATGGCAAGGAAGAACAGAGCTAGGCAGGGAAAACTAAGTTAAATGCTGGGAGAAAGAAGGGTCAAGTCAGAGGGATGCCATGGAGCCACCACCATAGTCAGACATGCCAGAACTTTGCCAGTGAGCCACCGCCACATGGCAATATACAGATTAATAGAAATGGGTTGAATTAATATAAGAGATAGCCAGTAAGAAGCTAGAACTAGTGGGCCAAGCAGTGATTAATACAGTTTCTGTGTGATTATTTCAGGTCTAAGCTAGCCAGGCTGCCAGAAAGAACAAGTGGCTCTTCCCCAACAGAGCTCTCTAGGAAACTTTGTGAAATTCCCTAGAGCTGTATTTATAGGTGGTTGGTTGTTTAATAACCAAATATAGGTGCTGAGAACTATGCTCAGAGCTTCTAGAAGAGCAACAAATGTAGTGAACCACTTACCTATATCCGCAATCTTCCTGTCTGATTTTCTTGCTCTGTACATGGAAAAACCTTCTGTACAGATATGGAGGTTAGAGGATATGAAGAAGTTGGGTCTATTCCCTCCTTCACTATGTAGGACATGGGGACTGACTCAGCATGTCAGCCTTAGCAGCAAATACTTTTACCCACAGAGTCAACTCTGGTTGAATTATCATTTGGAGAATCTCCCTGTTATAGTTTGAAACTAGTCTTCAAAATATAATGGCTAATGATGATAAATTTTGAGGAAGAAACAATCTGGCATTTTCCCTCCTCTTAACATTTTCTGGTCACCAAGAGCTTTCTACTGCTGAACTGTTGTCACCCGCTGTCCTCTCTAGGTGTTCTGCAAGCAGAAACTCTCAGGTGCTTATCTTAGGGAACTACAGCTATTCTCTGAGTTCACTCCTCTCATCCACTGTCAATGCATGGTCCCCTCATGTTTGTGTTAGGACACAGGTCTCCAGCTTTACCACTGATTAACACAACCTTAATCAGGACATATCTCCTGAAGCTTATTCTATGACAGAATATAGGAGCTGTCTGTGCTGTGACCTGACTACTCACAATTTACAATACCTGGCTCCTCTATGCCTCCCTGAACTACATCACAAGGTGAGAAACACTCCATCACCACTAAAAGGTTAAAAAAAATAGGCATTACCTTCAATCTGTGGATCAAGAGAAGATTACTCAATGATGTTGTTCAGAAATAAATGATGTTCTTAGAAGAGGCTCCTCCAGCCTCCCTTCAGAATCACTGGCATGGTAACTATTTTTCATTCTCTTACCCTGTGTAGCTCTCTCTTATTTTGCTCTTTTTTTATTTTTTATTGAAGCTGCCTCCCCCAGCCTCCCATTTCCCTCCCCCTCCTCCCACCCTTCTTCCCCTCCCACCACACCACTCTTCTCCCCCTCCCTCTCGAGTCCAAAGAGCAGTCAGGGTTCCCTGCCCTGTGGAAAGTCCAAGGTACTCCCCTCTCCGTCCATGTCTAGCAAGTTGAACATCCAAACTGGCTAAGCTCCCACAAAGCCAGAACATGAAGTAGGATCAAAACCCCGTGCCATTGTCCTTGGCTTCTCATCAGCCCTCATTGTTCTCCATGTTCAGAGAGTCCGGATTTATCCCATGCTTTTTCAGTCACAGTCCAGCTGGCCTTGGTGAGCTCCCAATAGATCAGCCCCACTGTCTCAGTGGGTGGGTCTACCCCTCATGGTCCTGACTTCCTTGCTCATGTTCTCCCTCCTTCTGCTCCTCATTGGAACCTTGGGAGCTCAGTCCGGTGCTCCAATGTGGGTCTCTGTCTCTATCTCCATCCATCACCAGATGAAGGTTCTATGGTGATATGCAAGATATTCGTCAGTATGGCTATAGGATAGGGTCGTTTCAGGTTCCCTATCCTCAGCTGCCCAAGGAACTAACTGGGGACATTGCCTTGGGCTCCTGGGAGCCACTCTAGGTTCAAGTCTCTTGCCAACCCTAAGGTGGCTCCCTTAACTAAGATTTGTGCTTCCCTGCTCCCCTATCCAACCTTCCTTTATCCCAATCATCATGTTTCCCCAAGTTCCCCCATCC
>CADCXT010003564.1:0-121888 GCA_902806775.1 Microtus agrestis
GTGAAGTGATCCCTCTCTCCTGGGAACAGAGGGGTGCCCGATGACTACTAGGTCAAGTGGGGACCAGGCCTTTTTTTTTTCCCTTACTCTTCCTAGGGTTCCCAGGGCCCTGCCTTAGGTTGGGGGATTATCCTGCCATAAGTCGCCCGTCCTTGGAGCCTCCTCAAGTAAAAGGCATCTAGCAGGATTAAAGTAAGCAGATCACAGGGTACCCTGTCTTAGGCCATGTGGAGAGGACCCTCATACCTGAACCATGCCATGTTGAGCCGGTTTCTACAACCTCTGTATGGTGTGCTCTTCAGGCGAGGATCCACATTAACTCCCGTCATTGGGTCCCTCTGCGTCTGTCATTAATGAAAAGACTCTGAAGAGCTCCTCAAACAAAAGATATAATGATATAGTTTTGGCACCAGTAACTCCATCTCCAGATAAGAAGAAAGGGCTTTTTCCCAACCCAGTATTCACCTTTTAGTCTGGCCTATGGAATGACCACATTCCTAAGTGCCTACTCCACATAAAGTTACGTGTGCTGCCTGCCAAAAATTAGGGCAGTGTAAAAGGGCTCAAAATCCAAAATTTTAAACCTATGCATTAAAACCAAACACTTTACAACATGTGTCAGACTTTACCCATTATCTATAAGCAGTTACAAGTATCATTAGCTCAAATTCAGTGGGAGTACAATGACCTACATTGTTGTTGTCATATATCGCCAGTTCCAGCCTCTGGGCAACAGTCACAGGAACCCCCAATTTTCCCCCTTCTTAAGTGAAGAGAGGTTAATATTTTAATTAAAATGGGTTCTGTGTCCCAAGGTTTAAAGCAGTCTGATGTTTAGTCTGCAACTCAGCTCCAAAGCAGACCAGAGTTCAAGCTGCAGAAGCAGTTTAGCATTTGTGCTCCTGGACAGGTGGGGTAGCCAGGGTGAGGCGAGCTGGTTTCAGGTACATGGAGCACATCCTGGCCCTTATGTCAGCCGGGTCTCCCTGGATTCTGGGGGCTGGGTGACACCATGCAGAGTGGTGTAGCTGGTTTTGTCAGCAGGCACTCCTTTCCTTGGGGGTAGGGAAGACCGGACCAAAGATCTCTCCTCAATCACCTCTGGAAGTCTGGAACTCTTCTGTGTCCGCAGCCTCGACATCACGTTCAGAATTCATTTTCTTTCTGTGAAAAAAGCACAAACACATCCTCGACCCCAAATATATATAGGTCGGGTTTTTTCATGATGCATTGCAAGGGCTTTTCACCTTGTCTTAGCAAAGGTCAGCTTGGTGTCAACAAGCCAGATCCGTTTGCATCAGGATCTGCTGGCAACTTGTATGAGTTGCTTTGAAGGAGCCTTGTTATGCTCCATAATTTTTATTATAATTAGCCATATATGCAGTTCCTCCATTGGAAGAGCCAATTGTAGAATTTAGCATAAAATCCTTTAAGGGATTTTTTGCTATAGCTTTAGCAAAATACAGGTGCATAAATTGTAGCAATGATCTGGGAAAAGACCATTGTTTTTGGCCTTTGAATTTAGCAAAGGCAAATATCCAGGAATCAATCTTAAAAATTATCAATGAGTCTACTGTTTAGTATAAGAAACCTTGATCCTAGTCAAAATTTTGTTAAACCATTATCCAGATTCTATCCTGTCCTTTTATATCAGACAGGCTACTGGTTTAAATTAAGAACTTAATATCTTAACAAGCAAAACTGATAAGATTTAGCCATAAGCCTCATTTTTATAAAACTGTTGTAGAATAAGTTTTACATTTAATATACACACTTCCCATATCTGAATTATAATTAATATACTGTATTTGTTGATTATTGTATACTTTATCTGTTGATTTATATTTTACCTGCTTGAGTACCTGTTAGGCAGCTGTTTTAAGCTCTCTATTGGAAACTGTTTTTTGTAAGAATTTTACCTAGCAGCTCAAGGTCTCCTATAAGAATATTATCACTAGAGCTTTAACCATTGGACATCCAACCAAAAGTTTGTAAGCTATCCTTTTTTTTTTAGTTTTTTTATATTGGAAAAAAAAAGAGAAATTTCTGCCTCCTCCCCGCCTCCCATTTCCCTCCCCCTCCTCCCACTCCTCCCCGCCTCCCCCCTCCTCTCCCTCCTTATCCAGACCAAAGTGCAGTCAGGGTTCCCTGCCCTGTGGGAAGTACAAAGTCCTCCCCCCTCAATCCTGGTCTAGGAAGGTGAACATCCGAACTGGCTAGGCTCCCACCAAGCCAGAACATGAAGTAGGATCAAAACCCTGTGCCATTGACCTTGGCTTTTCAGCAGCCCTCATTGGGTTCACCTTCTTATTTAGCTTCTTTAGTATCACAGAATATAGACTCAATGACCACAATTTGTGACTAGAAACCAATTATGAGTGAGTACATCCCATGTTCCTCTTTTTGGGTCTGGGATACCTCACTCAGGATAGTGTTTTCTATTTCCATCCATTTGCATGCAAAATTCGAGAAGTCATTGTTTTTTACTGCTGAGTAGTACTCTAGTATGTAAATATTCCACACTTTCTTCATCCATTCTTCCACTGAGGGACATCTAGGTTGTTTCCAGGTTCTGGCTATAACAAACAATGCTGCTATGAACATAGTTGAACAAATGCTTTTGTCATGTGATAGGGTATCTCTTGGGTATATTCCCAAGAGTGGTATTGCTGGGTCCAGAGGTAGGTTGATCCCGACTTTCCTGAGAAACCGCCACACTGATTTCCAAAGTGGTTGCACAAGATTGCATTCCCACCAACAATGGATGAGGGTACCCCTTCCTCCACAACCTCTCCAGCAAAGACTATCATTGGTGTTTTTGATTTTAGCCATTCTGACAGGTGTAAGATGATATCTCAATGTTGTTTTGATTTGCATTTCCCTGATCGCTAAGGAAGTTGAGCATGACCTTAAGTGTCTTTTGGCCATTTGGAATTCTTCTGTTGAGAATTCTCTGTTCAGCTCAGTGCCCCAATTTTTAATTGGGTTATTTAGCATTTTAAAGTTTAGTTTCTTGAGTTCTTTATATATTTTGGAGATCAGGCCCTTGTCTGTTGCTGGGTTGGTGAAGATCTTCTCCCAATCAGTAGGTTGCCTTTTTGTCTTAGTGACAGTATCCTTTGCTTTACAGAAGCTTCTCAGTTTCAGGAGGTCCCATTTGTTCAGTGTTTCCCTTAATGCCTGTGCTTCTGGGGTTAAACATAGGAAGCGATCTCCTGTGCCCAACTGTTGTAGGGTACTTCCCA
This sequence comes from Microtus agrestis, assembly GCA_902806775.1. NCBI lineage: Eukaryota > Metazoa > Chordata > Mammalia > Rodentia > Cricetidae > Microtus > Microtus agrestis. Next base: position 3,246 of record CADCXT010003564.1, read on the forward strand.
CTTTCTCTTCTATCAGGTTCAGTGTGTAAAGATTGATATTGAGGTCTTTGATCCATTTGGATTTGAGTTTTGTGCATGGTGATAGATATGGGTCTATTTTCATTTTTCTACAGGTTGAAATCCAATTGTGCCAGCACCATTTGTTGAAGATGCTTTCTTTCTTCCAATGTATGTTTTTAGCTCCTTTATCAAAAATGAGGTGTTTATAGGTTTGTGGGTTAAGATCCGGGTCTTCTGTACGATTCCATTGATCGAGTTCTCTGTTTTTATGCCAGTACCAGACTGTTTTCATTACTGTAGCTCTGTAATAGAGTTTGAAGTCAGGGATGGTAATGCCTCCAGAAGTTCCTTTATTGTATAAGATTGTTTTGGTTATCCTGGGTTTTTTGTTTTTCCATATAAAGTTGATTATTGTCCTCTCAAGATCTGTGAAGAACTTTGATGGGATTTTGATGGGAATTGCATTGAATCTATAGATTGCTTTTGGTAGAATTGCCATTTTTACTATGTTGATCCTCCCAATCCAAGAGCAGGGGAGGTCCTTCCATTTTCTGGTATCCTCTTCAATTTCTTTCTTCAATGCCTTAAAGTTCTTGTCAAATAAATCTTTCACTTCCTTGGTTAGCGTTACCCCAAGATATTTTATGCTGTTTGTGGCTATCGTGAAAGGTGATGCTTCTCTGATTTCCCTCTCTGTTTCCATATCCTTTGTGTAAAGGAGGGCAACTGATTTTTGGAGTTGATCTTGTATCCGGCCACATTACTAAACATGTTTATCAGCTGTAGGAGTTCTTTGGTGGAGTTTTTGGGGTCGCTTATGTACACTATCATATCATCTGCAAATAACGAAAGTTTAACTTCTTCCTTGCCAATTCGAATCCCCTTGATCCCCCTGTGTTGTCTTATTGCTATCGCTAACACTTCAAGCACTATATTGAAGAGGTATGGAGAGAGTGGACAGCCTTGTCTTGTTCCAGATTTCAGTGGGATGGCTTTGAGTTTCTCTCCATTTAATTTGATGTTAGCTGTCGGCTTGGTGTAAATAGCTTTTATTATATTTAGGTATGTCCCTTGTATCCCTAATCTCTCCAAGACTTTTATCATAAAGGGATGTTGAATTTTGTCAAATGCTTTTTCTGCATCTAATGAAATGATCATATGGTTTTTTTCTTTCAGTTTATTTATATGGTGGATTACATTGATAGATTTTCGTATGTTGAACCAGCCCTGCATCCCTGGGATGAAGCCTACTTGGTCATAATGGATAATTTTTCTAATGTGTTCTTGGATTCGGTTTGCCAGTATTTTGTTGAGGATTTTTGCGTCGATGTTCATGAGCGAGATTGGCCTGTAATTCTCTTTCTTGGTTGAGTCTTTGTGTGGTTTTGGTATCAGAGTAACTGTAGCTTCATAAAAGGAATTTGGCAACGACTCTTCTGTTTCTATATTGTGAAATACCTTAAGGAGTATAGGTATTAGGTCTTCTTGGAAGTTCTGGTAGAATTCCGCATTGAAACCATCTGGACCTGGGCTTTTTTTGGTAGGGAGGTTTTGATAACAGTTTCTAATTCTTCACGACTAACAGGTCTATTTAGATCTTTCACCTGGTCTTGGTTTAGCTTTGGTATATGGTATTTATCTAAAAAAGTGTCCATTTCTTCCACATTTTCCAGTTTTGTGGCATACAGGCTTTTGTAGTACGATCTCAATATTCTCTGAATTTCCTCTGTGTCTGTTGTTATGTCACCCTTTTCATTTCTGATCTTATTAATTTGTATATTCTCTCTCTGCCGTTTGATTAGTTTGGATAGGGGTTTATCGATCTTGTTGATTTTCTCCAGGAACCAGCTTTTTGTTTCATTGAATCTTTGGATAGTTTTCTGTGTTTCTATTTTATTGATTTCTGCCCTCAGTTTGATTATTTCCAGTCTTCTACTCCTCTTAGGAGAGTCTGCTTCTTTTTTTTCTAGAGCTTTCAGGTGGGTTGTTAAGTCTCCAATGTGTGCTTTCTCTGTTTTCTTTAAGTGGGCACTTAGTGCTATGAACTTTCCTCTCAGGACTGCTTTCATAGTGTCCCATAAGTTTGAGTAGGTTGTTTCTTTATTTTCATTGAATTCAAGGAAGACTTTAATCTCTTTCTTTATTTCTTCCTTGATCCATGTGTGGTTCAGTAGTTGACTGTTCAGTTTCCATGAGTTTGTAGGCTTTCTGGGTGTAGCTTTGTTGTTGAATTCTAACTTTAATCCATGGTGATCTGATAAGACGCAGGAGGTTATGCATATTTTTTTGTACCTGTGGAAGTTTGCTTTGTTACCGAGTATGTGGTCAATTTTCGAGAAGGTTCCATGAGCTGCAGAGAAGAAGGTATATTCTTTTCTTTTTGGGTGGAATGTTCTATAGATGTCTGTTAAGTCCATTTGATTCATTACCTCCATTAATTCTCTTATTTCTCTGTTAGGTTTCAGTCTGATTGACCTGTCCATTGGTGAGAGAGGAGTGTTGAAGTCTCCTACTATTAGTGTGTGCGGTTTGATGGCAGCCTTGAGTTTTAGTAATGTTTCTTTTTACGTACGTGGGTGCTTTTACATTAGGGGCATAGATATTCAGGATTGAGACTTCCTCCTGATGAATTGTTCCTGTTATGAGTATAAAATGTCCCTCACCATCTCTTCTGATTGATTTAAGTTTGAAATCAACTTTGTTAGAAATTAGTATGGCCACCCCTGCTTGTTTCTTAGGTCCATTTGCTTGATAAGCCTTTTCCCAGCCCTTTACTCTGAGTAGTTGCCTGTCTTTGTGTTTGAGGTGTGTTTCTTGTAGACAGCAGAGTGTTGGATCCTGTTTCCGTATCCAATCTCTTAGTCTGTGCCTTTTTATAGATGAGTTGAGTCCATTGACATTAAGTGATATTAATGTCCAGTGGTTGTTCATTCCGGTCATTTTTCTAGTAGTAGAGTTTGTGTGTTTCCCTTCTTTGAGATGTGTTGGTGAAGGGACTCTAGATATCTGAGTTATTGTGAGCCTTGTTGGACTCCTTGGTTTGTGATTTTCCTTCTATTACTTTCTGTAAGGCTGGATTTGTGGCTACATACTGTTTAAATTTGTTTTTATCTTGAAAAATTTTGTTTTCTCCATTTATAGTGAACGAAAGTTTGGCTGGGTATAGTAGTCTGGGCTTGCATCCATGGTCTCTTAGTTTCTGCAGTACATCTATCCAGGACCTTCTGGCTTTCATGGTTTCCAAAGAGAAGTCAGGTGTAAGTCTGATGGGTTTGCCTTTATAAGTAACTTGGCCTTTTCCTTTGCAGCTCTTAATATTCTTTCTTTATTCTGTATGCTTTGTGTTTTGATTATTATATGGCGAGGGGATGTTCTTTTTTGATCCAGCCTATTTGGTGTTCTGTAAGCTTCTTGGATCTTCATAGGTATATCTTTCTTTAGATTGGGAAAGTTTTCTTCTATAATTTTATTAAATATATTTTCTGGACCGTTGAGCTGCACTTCTTCTCCTTCTTCAACTCCAATTATTCTTAGGTTTGGTCTTTTTATTGTGTCCCAGATTTCCTGAATGTTTTGTGATGAGAGCTTGTTGGATTTGCTGTTTTCATTGATCAGTGCGTTTATTTTCTCTATGGTGTCTTCAGCGTCTGAGATTCTTTCTTCAATCTCTTGTATTCTGTTGGTTATACTCGTTTCTGTAGTTTCTATTCATTTACCTAGATTCTCAATGTCCAGACGGCCCTCTGTTTGTGTTTTCTTCCTTGTCTCCATTTCAGTTTTCAGGTCTTGAACTGATTCCATTATCTGTTTGATTGTTTTTCCTTGGTTTCCTAGGGTATCATTCACTGATTTATTCAATTCTTCAAACTTTCTGTTATACTTCTCATCTATCTCTATGAGGGTATCATTCACTGATTTATTAAATTCTTCAAACTTTCTGTTATACTTCTCATCCATTTCCATGAGGGCGTTTTTTACATGCTGTTTAAGGATGTCAATCACTTTCAAAGATTCCATTTTTTCTCCTTCTTCTTGATTAAGGTGTTCATGTCCTCCTGATGTGGGTCCCTGGGTTCAGGTGGTTTCACGCTGTTTTTCAGATTGTTGGGTGAATTCCTGCATTGGCGTCTGCCCATCTCTTCCTCCAAATGCTCCCCTAAGGATCTTCTTTTACAGGATCAGGTCTCCTTGCCCACTGATGTTACTTCCCTGTGTTGGGACTCTCCCGTGATGGCTCTCTAGGTGCCCCAGTGATGGATCTCCTGGAGCCAAGATCAGCTCTCCTTGGTGGTTGGGAAGCTTGTAAACTAGGTGCCTACCTGCACGTGCAGGCAGGCTACTGAGGCCAGAGGAATTCGCGCCCGCCCGGCTGCCCTCTGGATACTGCCCCAGCGCCCAAACGGGTTGAGCTGGGTGATGTTATTTGCCCAGAGATGGCAGGGAGAGAGAAGTGAGGGAGGGTTCTGGGTACCCGCTGGGTTAGGTATGAAGAGAGAGGCGGTATGCAGGAGTATAGGGCCTGCAGGAAACAGTTCCCTGGCCCGCTTCGGCCGCTGGGTCAGAGAGGCACTCACCCCGAGAAGGTTCTTCTGGTGCCGAGATCAGCACTCCTTGCTGGTTGGGTAGCTTGTAAACAAAGCCCCTAGCTACCTGCACGGTGCAGGCAGGCCACTGGGGACAAAGGAATTCCTGTTTCTATTTTTTTAACTGAAAAAATTTCTGCCTGCTCCCTGCCTCCCATTTACTTCCCCCTCCCCCACCCCTCTCCCCCTCCCACTCCAGTCCAAAGAGCAGTCAAGGTTCCCTGCCCTGTGGGAAGTCCAAGGTCCCCCCCCATACAGGTCTATAAAGGTGAGCATCCAAACAGCCTAGGTTCCCACAAAGCCAGTACATGCAGTCAAAACCCAGTACCATTGTCTTTGGCTTCCCATTAGCCCTCATTGTCCACCATGGCTCACAGAGTCCGGTTTTATCCCATGCTTTTTCAGTCCCAGTTCAGATGGCCTTGATGATCTCCCAATAGATCAGCCCCACTGTCTCGGTGGGTGGGTACACCCCTCGCGGTCCTGACTTCTTTGCTCATGTTCTTCCTCTTTCTGCTCCTCATTTGAACCTTGGGAGCTCAGTCCAGTGCTCCAATGGGGGTCTCTGTCTCTATCTCCATCCATCTCCAGATGAAGGTTCTATGGTGATATGCAAGATATTTATCAGTATGGCTATAGTATAGGGCCATTTCAAGTTCCCTCTAAACAGCTGCCCAAGGAACTACCTGGGGACATCTCCCTGGACACCTGGGAACCCATCTAGAGTCAAGTCTCTTGCCAACCCTAAGATGGATCCCTTAAATTAAGATATATAATTCCCTGCTCCCATATTCACCCTTCCTTTATCTCAACCATCCCATTTCCCCAAGCTCTCCCCATCCTCCCCTTCACACTTTTCTCTCACCATTTCCCCTTACCCTCATCCCACCCCATCCCCAAGTTGCCAATTTTTGCCCAGCAATCTTGTCTACTTCCCATATCCAGGAGGATAACTGTTTTTCTTTGGGTTTACCTTCTTATTTAGCTTCTCTAGGATTGCGAATTATAGGCTCGATGTCCTTTATTTATGGCTAGAAACCAAATGTGAGTGAGTACATTCCATGTTCATCTTTTTGGGTCTGGCTTACCTCACTCAGGATAGTGTTTTCTATTTCCATCCATTTGCATGCAAAATTCAAGATGTCATTGTTTTTTACTGCTGAGTAGTACTCTAATATATATATTCCACACTTTCTTCATTCATTCTTCCATTGAAGGGCATCTAGGTTGTTTCCAGGTTCTGGCTATTACAAATAATGCTGCTATCAACATAGTTGAACAAATGCTTTTGTAATATGATTCGGCATCTCTTGGGCATATTCTCAAGAGTGGTATTGCTGGGTCCTGGAGTAGGTTGATTCCGAATTTCCTGAGAAACCGCCACACTTCTTTTGTTTTGTAAAGAGAGCATTTGTTATGAACTATAGGACAAACTGGCAGAGGTTGGAAAAGGAATCAGCAATTTGTGGTTTATATCTATCAGGGCAGCCACATCTATCCCAATCCAAAGAATTTTGAATTAGCTGCTGTGAACCACAGTAGATGAACCCGTTGATAGATCATGTGGTATCATGTAGGCTGGTAAAAAAACAGTTGGTGACATTGTGTTCTGAAATTACAATGAGCAAAGTAACCATTTAAACTATGACTATTCTATAGACTCATCTTTAATGAAGAAGATTCCATGTGTGTTATATAATACAAGAGCCATCAATCACTAAATGTACATGGAACAGAACACTTGAAGTGTAGCAAATGCAACTAGTGGTTTTAATTCATAATTCAATTAAATTTCATATTATTATGTGTGACTAGTATTAACTTTTTGGTGCAATATTGATTTACCATCTATATTTATTATCTTCATTAAGTTAGCCAGGCTGATAATTGTTGCAAAGGGTAGTCTATCTCATAGTCACTGCTGTAATAATCAGGTCCCATCACATTTAGGCCCAAAATTATTGAAATGAGAGGAATCCTGCTCCATTTTGTGGACACTTGATAAGTTTTTAGTCCTGCTTGACTTGTTCTCTAATTGTACTACTACAAATAGACTTTTCTGTCATGACCTTTTCTCTTAGATTGGTCTCTTATGAGATAGGAAATCTTGCAATGAGGAGAGTATGTCAGGTTTTTATCAAGTTGAATGTCTGTATTTCTAGAAGGAGGGTCTTCAAATCTGAATCTCACCTAAAAACTTTGCACTATACTAATATAAATTTCATAGCAGTCATTTGTTTTTGTCTGCATCCCATTTGGTTTTAATGTTTTGTGTTTGCATATTCTTCTGTATTATAATATTTTACAGTTTCCTTTCTGATATTTTCTTCTGTCCCATTTAATAATAAATCTGTATATCTTTCTGTCTTATTTATGAGTTTTCCAGGCCTCCTTTTGTTAAGATTTAGAAGTACATCCCACTTTTATCAAAGATGAATATTTGAGAAACTCAAGTCATAAATTACTGACCGTTCAACTTGAAGACACGAGTTTTATTCCAAGAACACATGTCAAATTATTCAAAGAACTATGGCAAGTGACTGTGATCCCAGCCCTTGGAAAGGCAGAGACAGGTCAATCCAGGGATCTCTCTAGAGAGTCCATCTAGCTTACTCAGCAAGCTCCAGGCAAGTGAAAGTCCCTGTCTCTAAATGTAAGACAAAACAAAATTAGTTAAATTGTTCTGATGATCATTAGTCAGGGTTTATCTGTGACTTCAATACTTGCAGGCACAACCATACATGTTTACCCGCCTATTCACAAAATCCCTAACCTTCAGATAAAAATGACAAGAAGATAATATGAGTGATTTCAGCCTTTCAAACATTTTAGGACTTTCTTTTTGTACATGAAATATATTGCATCTTAGAAATATTGCATTGCTTTTGAGAAAAAGTGTGTTATTTATTGAATGTGGATAGTTTGGTGATATTTGTGTGAAGGAGAACCAATCTAAATGATCTTCAGTGTTAAAGAATTAATGATGTTCCGCTTTTCATTATTTTTCAATTCTATGTACTTCTAATGAAAATTCTGAAATTCTCTAATACTTTTGTATTACTGCATATGTCTCTACTTACTTCTTATAATACTTATTCCATATATTTTAGAGTTTTCCATTTGACTCATAGATCTTCACAGTTCTACTTACCTGGTAAGTAACTTTATGTTTGAAGCAGTTAAATCTTATTGAATTGGGTCTCTTATCAGTTCTTGACTTTCTCTGCTTCCTTTTCCTCTTTTGTTTTTAACAGAGTCTAAATAATCTTGTTGACCTCAAAAGTCAAAGGACTCAGAGCTCCAAAGGCCTCTCTCCTTCTCCATCTCTGGTCATTGTTATTTCTATCATCCTCCCACTGGACTGCTCTTTGTAACCTGCCACAAGAGATTGCTTCTTCTTCAGTTATCTGTCATGTAAGTTGTAATAAATAATTTTTTTCTATTCTATCTAGTTTGCTTCAACCATTTCCAAATTCTGGTCACAATTTCTGATATGGCCTGGGGATCTGAAAGACCCTTGACTTTTTTTTGTATGACTTACCTCTGTGCTATATTTGAAAAGAAAATGATTTCACTTTCACCAATTTCCTCTCTTTTCACTGTTGTATTTTGTTTCTCTCTATGATGGAGTTGATATTATGTACATAAATTAATCATTTCTGAGCTACTGTTCTTTTTATTAGTTACATAATTTCTATTGATCTATTCTTAGTTCTCATTGATGAAAAATGTCTAACCTTCTAAATTATTGAGATCAAATATAAGAAACAACTGTCAATAGTTAACATACTGTGCAGTAGCTATGCAGATTCTTTCTGTTTCCTGATGTCTACGTGTAATAAATTAACTTTGACAAATATTCTGTATTCTTCCTACCTTGGGAACCTGCTTTGATGACCACCATTATGCTCTCAATACCTACACATTATATTAATGGTTTTGATTGTGAAATTACCACAAGTTGGAATTCTATTGTGATGTCTTCTACAAATAAGCATCCTTGTGGGTTAAGATAACTGTTTAACTCTGAAGAAGATACTGCTGTTGCTCCTGCTCCTGCAGAGAGCTGGTTCAGTTTTCAGCATCTACACTGGGAGACATACAACTGCCTGGTCCTTCTGTTCCCAGAAATATGACATCGTCTTCTGGCTTTTTCAGGCATTGGGTACCCATAGTAGTACACATAGTACACATAAGATAACTCACGCACATGATTCTTAAAAAGAATACAAAAGAATTAAAATAGAATCAGCTCTAAAAGTACTGTTTTTAAAGTGTACTGTAAGATTTTTGCACTTTGTAAAATACTTTCATATTGTAAAAGCAATTAATATAAAGCTATAAGCATGATTAACTACCATCTAATTCTCTTGGATGTGTTTGTTTCTTTTTGTTCCAACATTTTCAAATGTTCTGTCAGTTCACTAGTGTGGAATTTTTCCAGCTTTTTTATGTAGTCATTTAGTACTATGAACTTTCCTCTTAACACTGCTTTCATTGTGTCCCATAAATTTTGGTTTGTTGTGTGGTCATTTTCATTCAATTTTAGGAATTCTTTAATTTCTCTCTTTATTTCTTCCTTGACCTATTGATGATTCAGGTGAACATTGTGTAATTTCCATGGGTTTGTGGGCTTTCTGGAATTAGTATTGCTGTTGACTTCTAGTTTTAGTTAATTGTGAGTTAGATGTCCTTGACCAAGGTAGCTGAATATTGATGACACTCATAAGAGAAACCAAGTTCACAAGATTTCTGAGGAATACTGAGTTTAGGTTTCTATTTACCTGAGAACAATTTTCTGTTTGCCTGGTCAGAGCACTGCGTGGCATTTTACTATACCATCATTCAGAACATTGTCAGCATCATTTCTATTTTTCGGGGCCTGCATTTGACCTAACAATAAAAAAATCTAGTGACACACAGACACAAATGCTCACAGAAGGATAATGTATAGAGGACGAGAGGTAAGCAAAAACTGAAGAATCCCAGTCAAGGTTAGTCCTTACCACATTTAACCTTTCAATTACCCATAACTTTTATGTCCTCTTTAATCACCTGGTATTTTTTTTTGTAATTATATGAACTTTCTTCTTTCTCTGTCTGGGAATAGGTATTCACTCTTTTTCTTCCCCCAGCATTGTCTTTCTTTGAAAGTTACAATTCCTTGGGATCCATTATTAAATAACATGATTGCAGCAATGTCTCACTTTAAAAGAGTTTGCCTGTCAAAGGAACTACACAGAATCTTCTAAGGCTCCAGTGTAGCTGACTCCCTAAGGGTGTTTTCCTCTGTTCTCAAACGAATACTCCTCTGACTTCTTTCTTGGATATATAAAATCTACACTTTCTATGTTGATATTTTCCTTCAACTTGATTCCTCCTTTATCTTATAATATTCCTAAGTCAAATTTCCATTATTTGCATTCAGTAAAAGTGTGTCTTGTTTATTATTTGATTTAGATGCTATTGATTTTGATTTTAATTACCTCTTTGAGTTTCCTTGATCACTCAGATATCCATTCCTCAAATTCTTAGCTTCTTGTCTCTTCCTATTTTTGAACTCTGTTTATGTTCTCTTTTGCCTTTACAACCACAGGTATGTTGCTATTCTCTTATTACTCGTAATTTGACCCTTTCATTTTGGCTGGTCATCTCCAGTTGTTTCTTTCTTTCTTTCTATCTATCTATCTATTTATCTATCAATCTATCTATCTATCTATCTATCTATCTATCTATCTATCTATCTATCTACCTTCTATCTATTATTTATTTTAATTCATTTCAGGAGTGTGATGCCATCATGGCAAAACTCAGAGCTGTTCTCATGCCAAAGGGAGGAAACCAGGATGTTTACTCTCTCTTCACATTTATGTTCACTCTCCTATCCACTCTCTGCAAAGACAATCACACAAGATATATTTTCCCATGTATTCTCACTATTCCAGACTGTTGTTTTATATTAAATCTTCATCTTTAGGATTCTTGAGGTTTCCTATCTTCATCCCATAGTTTGACTGACACTGTGACAGTAATCTAATGCATGGTTTTGAATTTTGATGTACATTTACCTCACTGGATCAGAAGAACAAAAGTGAGTAGTGCCCCTAGGTCACTTCCTTAAGGGTGGAAGTCTCCCTGTTTGTTCCTTTCCTGCTATACCGGAGAAGAAAATATATTAAAAGAAGGGTTGAGGAGAAGGAAGCAGAAACTATCTTAACAGTATCAAATGTTTTCTGCTGCAGACATACTGACAATGTACCAGCCAAACAGCAAAAATGATTTCAGTAAAGAAATAAGAACTTTAAGTAATAAGTTTGGGAACAAAGTTTAGCTTCAAACTCTATTATGTGACTACAGTTGATGATAAAAAAAATCATCCATTAATGATGAAAAGCTCATTTTCATTCAGAACTGCTTTTCCTTGCTGAGTTCCCTGGCAGAAGGTGGCGAGGGGAGACCAGAGCCAGACCCACTGGACTCTCCCTGGGGTTGAGTGGGATGGTGAATGTTGAATGACCTAGCCCTCTTTCCTGGCTACAGCGAGAAACACACACACTGAGTTTGGAGTATGTCAAGGCAGGATCTCACTTAATGTTATCAGGCAGGAACATATGTAGGGTTATGATGGGGGTGGAGAAGCTTGGGATGGGTTGAGGTGGAGTAAGGAACAAGGGCCAAAACTATTATGTTACACTACTCATGGCTGAGCAGAGGTATATCTAGTTGGGATGTTCAGAGTCACTCATAATGGAAGTCAAAGCCAAAGACAGGTCTCCAAACTCAAGCTAGGCTCAGGAAGTTACACTAGGCCTCACCAAACTCAGTAAGGCTTAGGAAGCTACACTGTGCCACACACTCGGGTCTTATGAGGCTCACCATTCCCCACTCAATGTTTCAACTGTTTTCCTTTTCATGTTACTTATTCCAAAATGTCAGAGTAGATGGGTGGAACTTAAGTTAGAAAATAGTACCCCATTCTCATCATATTCTAAGGTCTCAGCTTTAGACTATTTTAAGTATTACATCTGATTTTTGTGTTTATGTCTTGGTTTTCATACAAAGTTAGAGAATTTCTCCAGATAAGGAATACATGTGGTAGCAGGGACTTCCCAAGACGGGAATATTTTCTTCAGCACTGTATCATTGGGCCAACATAAATAAAAACCCACATCCTAAACCTTTGCTCTAGTGACCTTGATTATAAAGTCTGTCACTGAACTACTGCCAATGAACCTGTCTGCGAGTTCAGAAAATCATTGAAAACCATGTAGACCAGAAGATGAAGAGGTTTCTGTAGGAGATAATTCAAGTAACTGTTATTATCACAATATAGGAACCTTTTATTAGACATGCAGAAGATAGACTATCATTCTCTTGGAGTGCCAGGTACAGAGAATGAAGCCTTGATCATCACAATATCACCACTGGCTCCTGAAATAAGAAAAATGAAAGTTAATACACAAACAGAATGCTATTTTCCAAAGATTTTTACTTTATTTATTTACTACATATTGTGTTCATGACTTTCATTCATATTCTAAAAATGTTCATCATAAAATATATATATGTAAAGAGAAGATGGATGTTCTCTAGAAATCACCTGGAACATCCCCTTTGGTAATTGTTAGAGCTGCCATGAGAGAATGAGTTCTCCCTATACCCTCTAAGCCTCACAAGCACATTCATGGAGAAAAAGACTGGCAATTTCATACATGAACAAAACATATGCATCAGCCTAGCCCTCAAAATACCCAACTCTGCACACTGCTGTTCTTCATTGTTTTACTCTTTTTTTTCTTTTTTATTTATTTATTTTTTTCCATTAACAGCTTTAATTGGGTGTGGGGCAATAGAACTATTCTTACTCTTAACAGGGATTCATGACACAATTTGCTCTAGCAGCTGAGCAGTGCACCTCATTCTTAGAACTAGACATAAAATGTCCTGAGTAGTCAAGGGTTAGCTTTTGTCTTAGACTTGCGAGGAGTGGTTCACCCTAGAGAGCAATATGCAAATCACATGGCTGGCACAGCTGTACGAAAAGTATCAAGGGGATGGAAAATTCCACTCTGAAAAGGAAGTAACATAAAGTGTCTCCTATGTTTGTAATAAAATGCATAGAGTCCATTCTACCTATAACAGTGGGCAGTTAGACTCCACTGTGAAGACTGCATGCCTGTAAACAGAAATATTCATGATCTACAAAGCCCAGGAATGCCTAGATAGTACCACAAACCTTAAATTCATGCTGGTGTGTGCTCTGGTGAGCCCTTGAGAAGAGAGTGGGAAATTTCCTTGTATTCTTTCAGGCTCATCTGGAGAAGGATTTAACATCTTATCCAGTAGTACTAATGCTCAAGGGTGTTACTTAATAATGTTGGGGATGTGAGATAGTTGAAGAAGAACCTTTGAAGGATATTTAGGAAAATTAAATTCTGTGAGGGAAAGCAAGACAAATAAAAGTAAATGTAACAAATCCTTATACTTTACAGTAAAACCTAATGGCACAATGTAAGAAAGGATGAAAGGGAAAAGTCATCTCCCTAAGAAAATAAATATAAAAATTCCCTGTAACAATTTACAGAATGTATTGATAATAAATATATTATTGCCCATGTTCATTGTACATGTATGCTAAGTAGTCAAAATAATTGATAATTTCCTATGATAAGGCCATTGGCATGGCTCAGGTGGTAAAGTCACATGCCTCAACAACTAAGTCTGAATTCCATAACTTACTACATCAATTAAATCAATTTGTCCTCTGTAACCGTTGTACCATGGCAGGAATGTTCACTTAAGCATGGTAACACACAATAAGGAAATAAATTGATCTGAAAGCAGTAAATGAAGGACAGAAGGCTTTTGTTGGCAAACATATGAAAGGGTGTTTACTCATCAATGACAACACTGTTGAGGACACAATTGCACACAATCACCATCAACGTATTGCTCTCCTTTCAGAGATATAGAAAAAATGGCACATATATGTCCAATTGCCCTGACATGTTCAATAAATGGGTCAATTACAAACATAAAAAAAAAACATTTGGAGTAGAAATTGGCACAGGATAAATGTCTGACAACAGTACTTAAATAGTTCATCTACAAGTCCTATTTTGACATAATAGCCTATGTAAATGATCCTAAATTATTTGGTGTTAAACACAGTGTCAGAAGAGTAGATCATGTACCAAGTCCATTCTCTGTGTTTACTGTGTCTCTCCCTCTGTTAGTCACCTGATACAGCGTTGGTAGTGAAAGATATCTTTATGCTTCTTTGGGTTGAGCAGGGTGAACAATCTAATGTAATTCTTTGATAAAGTGGCAGTTGTCTGAAAACACAGCTCTCCACCTTTCTCTTTCCTAGTGCAAATTTATGAGGAAGTTCCTACTGTTTCTCAAAATATAAGCTAATACACCCCACTGTGTTACTATGCAACTTGAATTTAAGGAATTAAACTACTAGTGTTCACATATTTTATACTTACATCATCTAGAGGGTGTTACAAAAATGGGATATCTGTTTACCTGAACTATTGGAGAAAAATTTCAGGGTTCTGGAGGCCAATATGTCTTTATCTTCTTACAAATTACCAAAAAACAAAAAAATAAAAACCAACCAAATCACGTATCTTTCCTATATCACCACTGACCACTGGGAATTAGAGTTCACACCTAGCATATAGTAAGACCTATTTCTCTGCTCCTAAATCAGGAGATGACAATTCAGCTGACTTATGTTTTGAATAAGTGGCATTTCACTTGCTCCATTAACCAAGCAAGAACATGTTTGTTAAGTAAGGATAAGGCCTTGGTCAGGTCTTCATTGTTTGAAATTTGTGAATTGAGAATCACAACAACAGCTGATATGAACTTAGGTTGAGACTAAGACCTATTAATAAACCATAAACCAATAAATAGCACTTCACTGTGACAAAATCACAGCTGAAAGATCTCAGAATCTTGTTATACATGTTTTTGAACTTTACTTAAGAATGTGCTAGCATGACCTGGATTGAGGTGCGTGGTCCTTGGACTTCCCACAGGGCAGGGAACCCTGATTGCTCTTTGGGATGACGAGGGGGGGGGACTCGATTGGGGGAGAGGGAGGGAAATGGGAGGTAGTGGCGGGGAAAGAGACAGAAATCTTTAATAAATAAATAAATTTTAAAAAAAGAATGTACTAGCACTGCAAAAACTGGCTATATTTAGACTTGCCAAATTTGAGTGTCTGGTTTGATTGGGATAAGCAGTTGTTACCTTTAAGATGAAAATTGTAGTTTCAGCACTGGAACCTAGCAGATACAATGAACATCTCAATTCACATTATCAGTAGAAATTTATAAGTGTACACAATAAAAACTTGCTCAGTGTACATAAGAATTTTTCTGCAATTATTTCTTCAATAAGCATTGGATTATTATAATTATTATGCCTGTCCTGGTAATTTCTGACTGGGGATGAATGATCTACTCTTATTTAATCATAGAGAAAAAAAATTGTGTGAATAGAGTACTTTGCCTTTTCCAAAACATCAAGTTACATTTGATTCTCTGTGGCATTAAAATTGTAGATTTAAACAGTTAATTACTCCTTGTTGTAGTGATTTTCTGATTGCACAACTATAGCACCACTATCAGCATTGCAGGGAGTGACAACCCATCCACCACTCCTGCTCTCAGATTCTCAGTCTGCACCTGGTTGTAAATGGGGAAATCTGACATCAGCAAAAATTCAATAATGCAAATGCAAAAGAAACAGAAATGGTGCGTGTGTGTGTGTTTCTTTGGTTCTGCCTCTCCGTGTCACAATCACTTAACACATGGACATACCAAACACCATATGATCAGTAATCTAGGACACAGACTGAAAAAAAAACCTTCTCTATTCGTACCCATTATGTGTACTCAATACTTCTCCCTAGGTTTTAAAAAAGTGAGTCTGGATTCTTTATTCATCAGTGGGCAAAGGGAAATATAAAATGTAAATTTTGAATTTCAGGATTCAGTAATCCTTAGAAAGATTGTCATTGATGAGTTATTATTTCAGAATTAAATTTATTTTTAAAATCATTTTTTCTTTGGGTTCAACCTTCTTATTTAGCTTCTCTAGGATCACGAATTACAGGCTCAATGTCCTTAATTTATGGCTAGAAACCAATTATGAGTGAGTACATTCCATAGTCATCCTCCTGAATATTAACCTTCATCAGGCGATGAAAGGAGACAGAGTCAGAGTCCCACATTGGAGCACCGGACTGAAACCCCAACGTACAAGTCAGGAGCAGAAGGAGAGAGAACACAAGCAAGGAATTCAGGACTGCGAGGGGTGCACCCACACACTGAGACAATGGGGATGTGCTATGGGGATTTCACCAAGGCCAGCTGGACTGGGTCTGAAAAAGCATGGGATAAAACCGGACTTGTTGAATATAGCCGACAATTTGGACTGCTGAAAAGTCAAGAACAGTGGCACTGGGTTTTGATCCTACTGCACGTACTGACTTTGTGGGAGCCTAGGCTGTTTGGATGCTCATTCTACTAGACCTGGAAGGAGGTGGGAGGTCCTTGGACTCCCCATAGGGCAGGGAACCCTGACTGCTCTTCGGGCTGATGAGGGACGGGGAGTTGATTGGGGGAGGGGGAGGGAAATGGGAGGCGATGGCAGGTAGAAGACAGAAATCTTTAATAAATAAATAATTAAAAATAAACAAATCATAACTTTTTGGAAGAAATAAAAGACACTATTCATTAAACCTAAAATATATCACTTTTTCTTTGCATTATTAGAACATGTTCTTAAAACCTACATTTTTAACTTATAAATTGAACTTACTCTTTACTGAGGTCCTTAGAGGCTTTAGAGGAAAATATATGAAAGATAACACATGACATCATGATTTTCATTTTGTGTTCCCTAAATTGACTGTGCTTCAGGTAGTTGCAGAGCTCTGATGAAAGCAACTTAACATAACTTAAGAAATTTGATCTAAGAACTCATAATTCACCATTGATTTATCTTACATTTGTCTAACTTGCTTTTCCCACTTGAATGCTGTAGAAACAATGTAAATAGATAAAAAAAATAGTATACAGCTACACTCCTTTGATAGTCTGTTGTTATTGCTAAAATTTTAGGAAATATAAGCTTTGAAACAATTTCACCTCAGGAGAGGAAGTTCATGTGCTTTGGGGAAACTAAAGCCATAGACACAAGCAAGAATCTCCTTGGAACCAAAATGCCCCAACAATTTCTGCAAACTATGATTTCAGCAGAATATTTTGGTGAATGGTTACTGAGATGAATATTAAGACATACTTATTTTTTTGTATTTTGTTTTCTAAGATAGGGTTTCTCCATGTAACAACATTGGCCATCCTGGAACTAGTTCTTGTAGACCAGGCTAATCTCAAACTCACAGATATCTGTCTGTCTCCCAAGTACTGGGATTAAAGATATGTGTCAACCACCTGGCCAAGTCATATCTATATAGAATTTTTAAATCAAACACATATCTCAAGTCTCTGTCGCTTTAACCCTAAAAGTTGTATGCCTTCAAAGTCAGAGATTAAATACTTGAAAACACTTGCCTTTACAATGAGAAATAGGTGTATAAATTTCATCATTTTCTTGACTTTCACCAGCTTTCCACTTGAATTTTGGATTTGGTTATGGCATCTGACTTTGGGAT
Source organism: Microtus agrestis (assembly GCA_902806775.1). Taxonomy (NCBI): domain Eukaryota; kingdom Metazoa; phylum Chordata; class Mammalia; order Rodentia; family Cricetidae; genus Microtus; species Microtus agrestis. The sequence goes on from CADCXT010003564.1 coordinate 20,523, forward strand.
TATCTGAAATTCTGCCCCCTGTGGGGTAAAACACCTTTGGTATAACAAAATATTTAACAAAGATTTTTAGTGAAAATTAATATAGACAGTCCTTTAGAAAATAAATTTTAGGATTTCTTGTTGAACTATATCATACATTCACTATAATCACATGGAAATAATGGTATCACTATTTTTTTCTTTTTTATTAAATTTTTAAGCAATCTTTTCTCACTGTATATGCCTATTCCGGTACCCTTCACTCAACCACCTTCTCCACATCCCAGTACAGCACCCCCTCACTATTCTTTTCTAAGTGGCTTTAGTTATTTATGAATTTAGAGAATGTTTAAAAACAGATAGAAAGAAAGAAGGGAAAGTTGAAATTTATTCATAAGCTGTGAAAGACTAGTAGACTTACCAAGGAAAGCACTGAAGAAGACTGCACCAAGGACAGTCTGGAAAAAAAAAAAATAGATTCTCCCATTAAGGAGTTGTATCTTCTTCTGTGGTCTCTTTGATTTTCTTATCTGTCATCCAGAATATCAGCAGTCACAGAAACAAAGGAGCATGCCTCAATTTTAGTATTTGAACTAAAGAACTATTGATAGTCAAGCCAAGACTACTACTGAGCTTTAATCTATCTTGCATAGATGGTTCTCCCTAGATAAAAATATGCAATTTACAAACATGTGATGATGTTTTTAAAAGAGCTAAGTATTGGCTGAGGAGTTCCATCTGGACGGAACCTTCATTTGGCGATGGATCGAGATAGAGACAGAGACCCAAATTGGAGCACCGGACTAAGCTCTTAAGACCCAAATGAGGAGCAGAAGGAGGGAGAACATGAGCAAGGAAGTCAGGTCCATGAGGGGTGCACCCACCCGCTGTGACAGTGGAACTGATCTATTGGGAGCTCATCAAGGCCAGCGGGACTGGGACTGAATAAGCATGGGATGAAACCGGACTCCCTGAACGTGGCGGACAATGAAGGCTGATGAGAAGCCAAGGACAATAGCACTAGGTTTCGATCCTAATACGTAAACTGGCTGTGTGGGAGTCTAGCCCGTTTGGATGCTCACCTTCCTGGTCCTGGATAGAAGTGGGAGGACCTTGGACTTCCTGCAGGGCAGGGAACCTGGACTGCTGATCATTCTCGAGAGGGAGGGGGAATGGAGTGGGGGGTAGGGGAGAGGGGTAGGGGAGTGGGAGGAGGGGGAGATGTGTGGGAGGAGTGGGAGGGAAATGGAAATGGGGAGGAGGCGGTAATTAAAAAATAAAAAAGAAAAAAGAGCTAAGTATTAACTAAGGAATAGCTTTTTGAGAAAGATGATGTAAAGTATCTTGAACTTTTCAACACTGGACAAAAAGTAAAGGAATGTTAAATTCTGGATTAGTGATGTGTCTTTGGGAACACAGGACCTGGCTTTCTAAGACAAAGTCACATCCAGTTGACAATCTTTGAAAAATATATGGCATAACTGATTGGATCCCTTTTTAATATGCAGAAGTACAAAACATACATTGACTCTCCTACTAGTATTTTATGTATTTAATGGACAAGAACTAGGAATGTTTTCTGATATTTGTTGCTTCCAAAATAAACATTCATGAGTATTATCAACAAATCTTAGAAGCAGTCATTATATGAGATATATTAAAACTAACTCTATAAAACCACTCAGGTCTAAGGAACACAAAGGAGTGTAAAATTTGTCACTGAGAGATCAACAGCATTAAAAGATATTTTCCCAAATTTTTATGCATGGACATACTAGTCGAGTTTTTTTTTAATCTACTATGACCTCCAATGTCCATTTAATTTGATTAGTATGACTATCTTCCGATGCACACAGTTTCCTGTAAATAGCATGATTTCTTTCTGTTTTATAGTTTAAAATATCCATTTGTTTATTTGGATATGTAGAAAAATTAAAGTATAAAATTTAATGATAGTATCCAGGAGGACAACTATATGTTTTTTGGGGGGTTCAACTTCTTATTTAGCTTCTCTAGGATCACAAATTATAGGCTCAATGTCCTTTATTTATGGCTAGAAACCAATTATGAGTGAGTACATCCCATGCTCATCTTTTTGGATCTGGGTTACCTCACTCAAGATAGTGTTTTCCATTTCCATCCATTTGCATGCAAATTTCAAGATGGCATTGTTTTTTTTACCACTGAGAAGTACTCTAATATGTATATATTCCACACTTTCCTAATCCTTTCATCCATTGAAGGGCATCTAGGTTGTTTCCAGATTCTGGCTATTAAAATAATGCTGCTATGAACATAGTTGACCAAATGCTTTTGTAATATGATAGGGCATCTCTTGGGTATATTCCCAAGATTGATATTGCTGGGTCCTGTGGTAGGTGGATCCCAAATTTCATGAGAAATTGCCACACTGATTTCCAAAGTGGTTGCACAAGTTAACTTGGGGGTGGGATAGCGGTAAGGGGAAATGGGGAAAGAAAAGTGAGAAGGGAAAGATGGGGAGAGCATGGGGGAATGGGATGGTTGGGATAAAGGAAGGGTGAATATGGGAGCAGGAAAGTATATATCTTAATTACGGGAGCCATCTTAGGGTTGGCAAGAGACTTGACTCTAGAGAGGCTTCCAGGTGTCCAGGGAGATGTCCCCACATAGTTCCTTGGGCTGCTGAGGAGAGGGAATCTGAAATTGCCCTATCCTATAACCATACTGATGGATATCTTGCATATCACTAAAGAAACTTCATCTGGCGATGGATGGAGATAGAGACAGAGACCCACATTGGAGCACCGGACTGAGCTCCCAAGGCGCAAATGAGAAGCAGAAGGAGGGAGAACATGAGCAAGGAAGTCAAGAACACGAGGGGTGCACCCACCCACTGAGACAAAGGGGCTGATCTATTGGGAGCTCACATAGGCCAGCTGGACTGGGACTGAAAAAGCATGGGATAAAACCTGACTTTTTGAACATGGAGGACAATGAGAACTGATGAGAAGCCAAGGACAATGGCACTGGGTTTTGATCCTACTTCATGTACTGGCTTGGTGGGAGCCTAGCCTGTTTGGATGCTCACCTTCCTAGACCTGGATGGAGAGGGGAGGACCTTGGACTTCCCACAGGGCAGGGATCCCTGACTGCTTTGGGACTGGAGAGGGAGGAGGAAAGGAGTGGGAGAAGGGGGAGGGAAATGGGAGGTGGGGAGGAGGCAGAATTTGTTTTTAATAATAAAAAAAATCTAAAAAAAAACTTGATTCAAGGTTGTCACATTACAAAGTAACAAATATATATAAAGTTCTGCATGAGTCTTCTGTATTCCTGGAATTAGAGTAAATGTTTAATATAGAGATATGTACATAGAAGCATTGCTGTTCAAGATGTGGATTTACCTACCATTGACATAGTTTGCTGTACTTTTCCCAATCTCTATTTCCCTGTGAAATCTCCTGGCTGTAGAGGAGATTTTTCTACTCATGAGTAAGAATTTTGTGGGGGAAAAACCCTTTTATTTGAGGCTTACTATTGTAATAGGTGAAACTCAGAGGGAAAAAGTGTCTCTTAAGAATATATTCATTTTGCTACACAAGTTATATCATGTTGAACTCAAAACAGGGAATTAATAAGGCTGCATTGATACTCCCAGAAGGGAAGTTTTGTTTGAGATTGTATGACTGTGGGAGAATACTCTATGTATTTCTGACAGTAATAAACACCTATCTATATCCTCAGACTTTGTTGTACTCATTTTTAGTGTGAAATTTGTTCCTTTTCCACAATTGTTGAAAGGGTCTTGGATTCTATTAAATTGTTTAGAAACCAAATAGATCAGGAGCTGTGGAGACTTGGCTCACCTGTGTAGAAATCACTGCAAGTAAGTATTCCCATTATTGTGTAGCAGACTCTTGCTACATCTGCATGAGAAGAAAGCTGACTGTTCAAGAGTGACAGGAATGGAGAGTGAAGACTCAGTGATCACAATATATTTAGTGGCCCCTTAAATAACAGAGAGAAAAGGTCATGTACAAACTTAATGATACTTTAAAATAATTTTTCTTCATCATTTATTTTATACTTATCCTATTCATGACTCTATTTCATAATCTAAAATGTTCAACATGAAAGACATATGTAAAGAGAACTTGGAGCCTCCTTAGATAGAAATCACCTAGACTGTCCATTTTGTACTTGTTAGAGTTGACACAAGTGCATGGTTTCTCTTCCTTTCTCCCTCTAAACTTCTCAGGCCCATTCCTGAAGAACAAGACCTAATAGTCTCACATGAGGAAAGAACATGCATTTGAATCAGCAGGGCCCCAGGTAACCCCATTACTCTACATTCTTTTTCATCATAGTTTCTCTCCATATCAGTAATCCAGAGAAAAATCAGCCTCAAGAGCTGAACAGGAAACCTCATTCTGAAAATTCATTATGAAGAGTCCCGTGTACTCAAGGTAGGAAGAAGACTGGTTAGTTTTGTTCTGGACTTACAGAAAGAGGTCCTCTGTAGGGAGCAGAACAATATGTAAATCCCATAGATGGTATAGCTATGTATAAAATACAATGGAGTGCCTTTAAATTCTAATCTTAAAAGTGAAATGACATAAGTGTTTCTTTTGATTGTAATAAAGTAGCTATAGTTCATGATGTCTATAGCAGGGGCAGTTGGTCTCCCTTGTGAAAAGCTTCATTTCTGAAAATGGATACTTTCATGATCTGTGAGGCAAGAGTATGCCAAGATATTACTGCAAACCTAAATTTCATGCTGGTATGTTTCCTGGTCAGCACTTGAGAAGAGAATGGGCAGCCTCTCCAGGCTATTCTGAAGAAGGACTGAAAATCTGTCCTAGTAGATTATTGTCACAGGGGTTTCAGATAGTTGAATGGGGTCTTTGAGTTAGAGTAAAGACATTCAAGGGTATAAGGACAAATAAGAATAGAATAGAAAGTGAGTAAAAGAAAACCTTGTCATTTGCAGTGAAACCTAATGGCCTCCAATGCAACAAGATGAAACAGGGAGAATTGTTTTCCTTAGAATATGAATATGAAAGTTAATTACCACAAAGTAAACAATATTTTGACAATAAATATTCTATCACAAAATAACGTTACCTGTGTATGTCATGTCTCACATGGTCAATGCATTTGCTACCAAACATGACAACCAGAGTTTGATTTCCAGAACTCATGAAATCAACTACCACAATATTTTTTGAGTATGCACATACACACACACACACACAGAGAGAGAAACACACTAAAGAAATGACATTTCTTATTAAAGAACAACCCTGGGATATTGAGATTACATGCAATCAAAACAATTTCATCTAATTTGTTTTTAGGCAGTGTTTTGAGAACTCTTTTGAAGTCTGTTTTTTTTCCTCCTTTTAAAGAATCTAGTTCCTTCTTTAAGAGTTATTAGCTTTAACTTCCTCTTTGTGGGCATGTCAATTGTTTATTTGATACGTAAGTAGATGAGACAAGACTAAGGCGCACAGTCTTACAGTGATATCTTTGCATTACAATAGCAAGCATACAATCCATTATTTTAATGAGTCATTCCAGTCATTGCCCTTTATTTGTTTATTCTTGATTTTGACTAAAATAGGTGCTTCTCTAAGGAGTCTGAACTATGCAGAGGAGATAAGTGCAGATAAATAGCAGCTAGACCTTGGAACTTTTGGTACTTGTGAGAAACAGAAGGATCTCACACCCCTAAGGTGTATTATGGAGACTTGGGACAAATGAAAAATTGGTACTAATTAACTATCTATAGGACACTGGAATTTCTAGTCTGAAAAGTTCTCTTTTGTTCCTTAACTAATGATCTGTGCTGAGGCACAATAAACTGACATGGGCTCACATAAGTTCACATCACACTGGACACCATAAAGTTTCACAGAGTGTGCTATTTAAAACTGTCTTTCTCAAGGTAGAAAACTAAGCAGTCCCTATAATGTGTCTCTAATTTTTATCATGGTCAAGAGTTAAGATGGAGTCAGAGAGATGAACTTCTGATGTGGGAGTGTCATATATCAATCTGTTGATGTCATTGGTTAAATAAACTGCTTGGTCCTGATTGGTTAGAACATAGGTGGGTGGAGTAAACAGAACAAAATGCTGAGCAGAAGAGGAAGTGAGGTCAGAAAGCATGCAGCTCTGCTCAGAGCCAGATGCCTCGGACAGATATGCCACGCTCCCCTCGCGATACCTCTGTTCTCCGAGGCTGAAGCATGAAGCTCAGACCCAGGATGGACATAGGCTAGAATCTTCCTGGTAAGCGCACCTCATGGTGCTACATAGATGATTAGAAATGGGTTAAGAGGTTGAAGCTAATGGGCCAAGCAATGCTTAAATGAGTACAGTGTCCATGTAATTATTTCGGGTAAAGCTAGCCGTGTGGGCTGCCGGGGTGCTGGGGACGCAGCCCCGCCGCTCTTATTTCAACAAACTTCACTACAACTTCTGGGAGTTTCCAAATGCTGTTTACTTTGGGATTATCAAACTGACAGCCTATTGTAATTCATGCAACTTGGAGACCTGGCTTAAATATGTATATTTTCACAGAATGGTTGATAATGAAGTTGAAAGTACACCTGGTTCACATGTCTAGCAGACTGCCTGATAGGTCTGTCAACCAACTTTTTCTAAACTAGTGCTGCAAAGGTTTGAGTTTAAAGTGCAGTTGAGGTTTATTCATCCCTGAGTGTATGATTGATACTGTTTCTAACATATTTGCATGAAAAATTTCAACATAAAAATGTTAAAAATAAAAAAATGGTTTGTGTGTGCACGTGTGCTCTTGCACGCACATTTGTGGGTGCACATACATATGATATATAAAAAAAAACTCCATTGAAGAAAATCTGAGAGATTCTGCCACACATCACTAAAACCCATGAACATATTTCATCTCTAGGAGGGAGCAGCTGAACACTAGATAAAGGGTTTTTGTTCCTGTCTGTATCACTGTGTGAGTGGGTAACTATTTCCCTGCTGACAATAGTAAGTGGCAGCATCTTCAGCCTCTATGCTGCTGATTGTGAGAGAGTAAGAACTCCCAGACCTACTGCCACTAAATCGAGCTGGAACTCCAGAAGCCAGCTTGGTTACTTCATAAATCATGAGTTTAGGAGAAGCTTTTGGCTTCTGTTGATACCAGTGCAAGTAACCGGTGCTTACACTTGAGATGCAGGAGATGGTGACCTTCTCCCCTTGAAATGCAGCCGTGGATTCTGGAGACTGGGTGAGCACAACTTGTCCCCAGGATGCTATTATCAGGAAAAAGAATAAAAGAGAGATAGGGCTTCATAGGCATAGAGATACACAAATAATTTGACGGTATCCAACATTTAGAAGAAACAAAACGACAACTAGTTTATCTTAGACTTAAACTTCTCCAGGGAAAATAATGCTGCTTTCTGAACTAGAGCCTCTCTTACCTGTGACAGTGATCAGCATGAAGCTGATAATCTTCACCCAAAAATCCATTGTCTTTTCCACTCTCAATCTTAGGCTGCTTGCTAGTCTTCAGAAAAGCACATTACTTTAAAGCAGCTGTAAGACATTTGTGGTTTCTGAGGTTGATATATGCAAATAACAAGACATGGCCTAGGCAGTTCTTGCCTTTATATATGAATGTAGTCCTTTATTTAAAGTAATCCTGTGTAATTCAGAATTATGTCTGCTTTTCTATGGGTACTTTGAAAAGGAAGCATATTTCTGTATTTTTTTTCCTTTCTTGTGGTAGAGAGTTCTGATTATGAGTATTGCCGGAGTGTTTCTGTGAAGTCTCGCTTAATTTGGTCCTCTAAGCAAGGAAAGTGCTAGTTAGCAGTTCTAGGTATATTTTCCCCATGATAATGGGGTATTGAGGATGATTGTTTAAATGTGCTCAGAGAACATTTAGACAAATTGTATGCTTCTCTATTTTCCTTGAAGCTCCTCAGCTGAAACCTTGTTCAGACATCCAATCTTAAATCATTTCCCTTCAAACAGATCTGGTATTATGAATACAACAAATTGACAGAAAAAAAAAGAATCATGCTAAACCAGGAAAGACTGTTTCTAGATGGCAGCCCTGGGAGAGGCTCTCTCAACTCCTCTGAAGACCCTGGACTTGCTGGATATCCAGGTTCACTGGACTAATTGTGCCTATGATTAGTGTCATAACAACTCTATACAATGTAAGCAAAGCCATGGAGATCTTTCTGGGGGCCACGTGGATCAAGAACTTAGGGACTTCTCGTTTTCTAGTATGACAGTTATTTTACTTCTAAGTGCTAGGAATATTTCCTAAGCAAGCTCTCTGACGACACAAAAATTCCCAATCAAGCCAAATGAAAACAAACCAAATTAAAAAATATCCAGGTTTAAAAAAAATTCAGGTTTATTGGAAGATTTGCGCTCTTGGGTGGCCCTGAGGGAGAAATGGGAAGCCGCAGAAAAGCAACCCCAGGGAGGAAGAAAGGGGGACCACGTGTTCTTCTTTTGGGGGATCACTTAAGTACCCTGGGGAGTTGTCCTGACCGCATAACATCTTCATTCTATGTTATTCAAGGATAGATTTATAGATGACTCTAAAGAGGTACAGCTCTTTGTATCATCTGGTTAATCACTGGTTAAGCCAGTTTCTTGGCTTTCAGTGACACTCAATTCTAAGAATCTAGGATTAAGAGAGAAACTTCCGTTCTGTTGGGTTTACTGTTTGCTTCTAGGTACACTACTGTCATATGAAGAAAAATTGAAAGCAGTTTCTGCTGACAGTTGGCATCATTTCATCTCCAACTGACCATATTCTTTATAGATGTCTCATCTACCAGAGTTGCTACATTTGGATTCGCAGATGAGAGACAAATTGTCTACAATCAATATGAATTTTTTCCATTTAAATATGAATCTCTTTAATTATTTTAGTGGTAATTTTTTCATCATTTTTATCTTGAATCAGATGTAAGAATTAGTTTGGATTTTTAAAATAATTCTTTCATCTTTTTAAGTTATAATATATTCACATGACTTTACCAGTTTTTACCTCTTCCAAATACTGCCATGTACTTTACTTTCTCTTTTTCAGATACATCTCCTATTTTGCTTTGTCATATTCCTAAGTCTATAAACACAATGTCTTTACTCCATATAGTGTTCCCTATGTAATATGCAACTTAATTTGTAACACATACAGACCATTACAGAAATTACTTATCAAAATGCAGATCAGGAGATTGTGTAGTGTTCAGTCCCAACTGACACATCTGCAATAAAATGTCTGCACATATGGCTCAGGGATGATTGAAATAGACAAAATGGTAATATAAAAGTCATATGATCAGACAGTTTGCTTTGGGATTGTGCTTTCTAGAAACATCTGGGGGTCTATGTACATGAGGCCTAAGAGCAGCTGCCTAAAAAAGATTTGCACAATGATGACACCAATGTACTGACAAACATAGATGTGAGGCAGTTTGAAAAAAAATGCACCATAGACAAAAAACTAAGAATAAAGTTGAAATTCTAAGACTGGAAGAATAGACATGCCAATGAGCTATAAAATAGCAAGTGGTCAGCAACAGGGAATTATATTCTTAACTCTGTACTTTATGTTTCTCCTTGCTTCAAAGGATACTAGGAGTAGGAAGAATGAGTTCTTGATATGCTTTAAAAGAAAGTTGCCAGAAGGTCCACAGATCATCACATTCTGACATTCTGTGATGTATGTTCCTGACAGATTTATCTTCTATGTAACATGATTTGAAAATAGAGACCTTCAAAGCAATACAACACATTGATATTGCTATTACATTCCAAAGAGAATTTGATAGTAAGACAATATTAATAAACAAAATATATACATTGGACATAGGACACAAGACATGATGCATGAAGAAATAAGGTTAGTATGAATCAAATATATTTCTAATGACAGATTGCAATTGACTAAAACATACATTTTATATTTTAATAGGATAACATTTTATAAAAATGGAAGACTCCCTAAAAATGGAAAGGAATATGTACATGTAAATATACACCTTTCCAGGTAGTTGGTTTTGTTTGTTTCTTGTCTACTTTTATCAGTAAGCCTCATTTTTATTGGACAGAAGTGAATGGAGAAACACATAAATAATCAGAATGATGGTTAAAAAAAGAAATTGGGAGCTTAGGTACAACTGAGACATCTAAATAAACCTCCAAAACCAGGGATGAGAAACTATAATGGAAATAGAACAGAACAAATGTAAAAGTCATGACTGCAGGTGTCCTCTGCAAAAGACTACATAAGATGTTGGTAGTCAAAATACTGGCATAGATAGGGAAGACAACCTCCAAGGAATAGTATTATTTTTTCTTTCCTTTCTTTTGAATATGTGTGTATGTATATGTGAAAGTGTATATGAGTGTGTCTTCATCAGTCCATGCACAGAGATAATAGGAGAATGTCAGTTTTTTTAAATCTATCACTCTCTACCTTGTTCTCTTGAGACAAATTCTCTCATTGATTCAGGATCCAGGGCCATATATAGCCAGTAAACTACATGCATATTGGACACACAACAACAATGGTACAGGCCTATGTATAGGTCTTAGAAATTTGACGTCAAGTCCCAATTCTTGTATAATATGCATTAATGTGCACTGATAAATCTCCCCAGTCTTTTATTTTCTATTTCTAATGATTATCTCTATCAAAATACTGCTTGAGACTTCTATACTGAACTCGACAAATAACTGTTTTATCATCTGTAGTTACTCATATAATTAATCAATTAGGGATCTACCTGTAAGATATATAAGATAAGTTGTTAAATCCTTTACCACTTACATGCACATGGCTAAAACGAGAACTACAAAAGAAGCAGAGTAAAGTCACAAGCAGATGGGAGAAACAGAACAATAACACTGTGTTATTGAAAAAATGCTTGGGACCATATGCTTAGACCATTATTCATGATCAGTTGAGATCTGGTTTCTAAATAAACACCATACTGTTCTCTGTCTTAAGTATCAACCCCTCTTATGACCACTTTCCACCTCCTCATAAATAATCAATAGCTCTACTGTATACTGCAATTACCCTTTTTAGTCCAACCTGTGTTTGCAACATCTACAATAATACTTTATTTTTGCTATACAAATAGAACTTAGGCTGACACTTAGATGGCTTAGGCACAATGACCTCTATAGTTTATGAAATCTCAAGTGACTCCAGTATGTCTGTGCTGCTGAGGTATATGAGAAAAGTCTGTGATATAAAGCAGTCTCCTGGGCCTCTTCTGCCAAAATTTTTCAGAGTCTTTCACAGCTCACATATATATGAAACATTCTGTCAACAGTTGGAGGAACCAGGAAGAACAGCATTAGAAAATGTTGTCTCTAATTTCTGAGTTAATGGGTCATTTATGTTGTGACTTGTATCATTGTGGAAAAGCTGTTATATTATTGACAGTAATAAATGACAAAATATTCGGCTGCAGGCTGCTGATGCTGAGAGTGAAATCTGTGCCCTCTTCCTGTGCCTGAGCCTTGATGGGATTTCAAAATGTAATCTGCTTGCAGAATACATGAGGAGTTTAAGAGCTTCTCCCAGTTTTTTCTGATACCAGGCTAAACAATGACTAATGCTCTGATTTGCCTTGCAGTTGAGGGTGACTCTGTCTCCCACAGGTGCAGACAGGGTTGATGGTGTCTTGGTCATCTTGATGTCACATCTCATATCTGAGATTAGAAATATACATCAAACACACAGTTTATAACATTAAATCAGAACTTTTCTGAAATACCAGATACAAAGCTAATAATATTATGTTGTCCTTCTTACCTGGAAGCCGGAGCATCAGCATTCCCAAAAGCTGAACTGGAACCATCATGGCTATCTTATGTCCTGACAGATTGATTATTATAGTCTGTGACCTGTATAATAAGAAGTCACAGGAGAGTGAGCTGTTTTTCCAACACATTCCAATTGTGTGGTGTCTGGCATCCGTCATGGTTGATTTGACTCAGTAATTCAATATTTACTTATGTTTCTGAAAGTCTCAGAACCAAAGCACATATTTTTCTGGCAGAAATGTGTTTTTCTCTAGAAGAAGGAAAGTGTTTGCCCACTGACCTGTGAATAGTGGATTGTTTTGAGTATCAGTTTCTGCAATGTTTTCCTCAGTATAGCTCCAAATAATACAAGAACTTTGCATTATGTCATAGCCTTAGACTTAAAAGATCTGAAAGATCCATCATTGGCTCCACTTTATGGATACCTGCAATAATGTTGGTGTCAGAGTGTCTTCCTTTTTGTTCCATTTCCACAGTCTTTTTCTTATGAATTAGAAGAGATACCACAAAGAAACAAGAAAACATACACAGTTTTGACATATAAAGAGTACAACCTACAAACACTGAATTGTCATCTCTATGTAGTAGATGTGATTGTATTCATGACTGATCTGCAACATTATTGTATTCATGACTGACCTGACCCCTGCTTCCCATGTAAGAATCTAGAGATTCATTCCTAGCTCTTCTTTTGGCTATATACATATGGGCCTGATGTTTGCAAGATCACTCATATAGCTCCTCCTATTTTCTGTCCAGTATGGACCCTAAGCATTATCATAGGCAGAGACGCTGTCTCTACTATGTAGTCATTCATACACTTGAATGTTTTATGAGGCTTAAATACCTTAAACATGCACATTCTTTTTATTTCCTTCTCTTCCTATATCTTTAAAAGCATATTTTATTTTATGCATAGCAATGACATTTCATATTAAATAACTAAGTAACATGTAATAGAGTGATTGAAAATAGTTTTAAACAGAAGAAAAAAATGAAAAATTCCAGGTTAAAGAAACCTTCCCCACCCTAACATATAAAAAAATCTCTTTAATGAGTCAGTATAACAAATATATTCATGTGACTAGTAATTTCTAATTTCTCAAATACATAACAAATGTATATTAAAAGAAAAATAGTTCTTGCTATTTTTATATGTCCAAATATAAATCAACTTATCTAAGCTATTGTAGTCCAAACATATTATATAGAATTTTCTGAATTATTTAAATGAGAAAGGGGAATGAAAGAACTCTGGTCATAATAACCCACCCAGCTCATTTTGCTACAAACTGTATTACCATAGAACAAATGAACAGAGGCAAGATTCAGTGAACTGAATGTTGAACAGTTGTTGAAAACTCCATGCCCCCTTGAAAATATTCAAAAAAGATCTGTAGCCAAGAGGATATATTCAGTAAAAGAAAGTGAATTGGGCTATAGGACACTATATTGTGTTGTTGTTGATGTTGTTGGTTTTATCTGTGTGCCCCTGAAAGGCTCTCAAATAATTCTTCAAAAGCTGGGGAACTGGATGAGACCAGTACCTCCACTGGAGTCAGCTATATTATTGACTATGGGCAAATGGGATCCTGATCTGCCACTCTTGAAACTGCTGCTTAATGGTGTCAGAAGAACCTATGCTTGTTCTTTCTCTGACTTATAAGTGAAATTTTCTGTTCTTTTTCCTCTCACTGCTCTGAGAGACTAAGAATGGTTAAGAAAAATCCAAAGAAACAGTTATATTTTTAGTAACATGAAAATTGAATAAATACAAAATATGTTATCCTTTTCATATGTATAATTTTAAAAAGAATCTGTATGGAATATGAGAATAAATCATATGAGTTTTTTGAATACCAAAAAATACTGAGCTTGAGATATGGTTGGGTAGTTAAAGGTCTTTGCTTCTTTTGCATAGTAACTGAAGTGGTTTCTAGTACCCAAATGTGGTTGACTACTACCTATAATTCTAGTTCCAGAGATCTGAAACCCTCGTCTGACTTCCACTGGCCTCAGACATGCACGTGGTGCACTAGCACACACAGTCAAAATAGTCATACACGTAAACTGAAAATAAAATAAAACAAATCATAAATCAGTGGTTTAAAGCATAATGTGGGCTGCTGATATATTTGATTCTTGCTGATTATTACCGTCTCGTGAGCAGGTTGGACTTTGACCAAAACTGTCTTTCATTATTTGTGTGAAGGTGAGATGAGGTGGAACACATTATGGATTTGGACAAAACCAAAATTCAAAACAGCTTCAACAACAAGAATAACAACAAAAAGAAAATGTGAGAGAAACTTATTTTCACCAGAGAACTAATGTACAATTAATTGTTAGGTGTAAAGGATAAGAAAATAGAGCGTTATATAGTAAGCTTAGGATTTCTAAAGATGGTCCCCTCTCTTCTCTGTCTTTTGTTTGTTCCCATCATTTCTTTATTCACAATAATTTTTATTATTTATAGACACCAGAATCATGAAAGTTATGTAGAATGAATGTATTTTTCATATAAAGTCTTGCTTTAAGTGTTCCCAAAATTGAGATGGATAGCCTGGATGTTATCAACATTTCAGACATTCTGCACTTTATCAAGTACTAGTCAGCAAAAAGAAAGATAACCTAAATGCTGCATGCTAATATTTAAAACTGTAGATGGTTTGATATACCTCATGTGGTAGACCCACAAGAAATATAATGATCATGTGTCCAACAGAAGCATGGGTCCTAGAATGATTAAAATGAAAACATAATTATGTGATTTAAATTTAAAGTGTGATATGACCATGATGGATTATGATTAATAAACAAGAATGGCTAATGGCAGAAGAAAATGGTGCCATGGGCTACTTTTCTGAACACAGCATATGTGGGAAAAAGTAATATGTAAGACAGTGATTGTCTAGTAGAGAATAATGATGAAAGAAAGAATCCAGATATGACATAAAGGCCCACAGTGAAAATGCAGAAAGCCTGAGTGGAAGTCAATCATGAGAAGAGAAAGTTTGGATAATGGATGAGTTCAAGAAATAGTTTTGGATCAAACGTAGAGGAGCTGGAAAGTAAGCATCTGAGTACTGAATCTAGAGACTGACAAAGTAATGTAGAAATGTCTTTTGTGTACTGTGATTGCCATTAATGAATAAAAAAAAACCTGCCTTGATATGCTGACAAGGCAGAACTTATGTAGGCGGGGAAAACTGGACTGAATGCAGGGAAAAGGTAGAGCAATGTGCTTGACATATAGGACCAATGTGAATTAATCAGCAGGTAAGAGGCAGTAAATCTGTCAAAGAGTCATAGCCCTCCACACAGCACTAGAGCATCTGTTTGCCAATTAGTGTGCATCTATTCCTGTAAGAAACCATTTCAGTGATGTAGAAAGTCCTATAAAAAGTAAAGCAGCCTCGACATCACGTCCAGAATTTATTTTCTTTCTGTGAAAAAAGCACAAACACATCCTTGACCCCAAATATATATACAGGTCGGGTTTTTTCATAATGCATTGCAAGGGCTTTTTCACCTTGTCTTATCAAAGGTAAGCTTGGTGTCATCAAGCCAGATCCGTTTGCATCAGGATCTGCTGGCAACTTTTATGAGTTGCTTTGAAGGAGCCTTGTTATGTTCCATATTTTTTTTTATTTATTTTATTTTTCTCCATTAACAGCTTCAACTGGGTGTGGGGCAACAGAACCAATCCCAGTACAACCATGGGTGTGGGGTTCCCCATAGTCTCCCCAGGGCGATGGTTCCTGCAATGATCTCTAGGGGGAAACAGCTCCCAACAGATCCCCTCCCCCTCCCATACAAAGGCAGGCAGCTATCAAGTGGAGAGCACCAGTCAGAGTCAACCATGGTGTCAGACCAAAGGAGAAGGGACTGAGACAAGGAGAGACCCTCCTCTCGGGTGGTGAAGTAATCCCTCTCTCCTGGGAACAGAGGGGTGCCTGATGACTACTAGGTCGAGTGGGGACCAGGCCTTTTTTTTTTCCCCTTACCCTTCCTAGGGTTCCCAGGGCCCTGCCTTAGGTTGGGGGATTATCCTGCCATAAGTCGCCCGTCCTTGGAGCTCCTCGAGTAAAAGGCATCTAGCAGGATTAAAGTAAGCAGATCACAGGGTACCCTGTCTTAGGCCATGTGGAGAGCACCCTCATACCTGAACCATGCCATGTTGAGCCGGTTTCTACAACCTCTGTATGGTGTGCTCTTCAGGCGAGGATCCACACTAACTCCCGTCATTGGGCCCCTGCATCTGTCATTAATGAAAAGACTCTGAGGAGCTCCTCAAACAAAAGATATAATGATATAGTTTTGGCATCAATAACTCCATCTCCAGATAAGAAGATAGGGCTTTTTCCCAACCCAGTATTCACCTTTTAGTCTGGCCTATGGTATGACCACATTCCTAAGTGCCTACTCCACATAAAGTTACGTGTGCTGCCTGCCAAAAAATTAGGGCAGTGTAAAAGGGATCAAAATCCAAAATTTTAAACATATGCATTAAAACCAAACACTTTACAACATGTGTCAAACTTTACCCATTATCTATAAGCAGTTAAAAATATCATTAGCTCAAATTCAGTGGGAGTACAATGACATACATTGTTGTTATCATATACCACCAGTTCCAGCCTCTGGGCAACAGTCACAGGAACCCCCAATTTTCCCCCTTCTTAAGTGAAGAGAGATTAATATTTTAATAAAAATGAGTTCTGTGTCCCAAAGTTTAAAGCAGTCTGATGTTTAGTCTGCAACTCAGCTCCCAAGCAGACCAGAGTTCAAGCTGCAGAAGCAGTTTAGCATTTGTGCTCCTGGACAGGTGGGGTAGCCAGGGTGAGGTGAGCTGGTTTCAGGTACATGAAGCACATCCTGGCCCTTATATCAGCCGGGTCTCCCTGGATTCTGGGGGCTGGATGACACCATGCAGAGTGGTGTAGCTGGTTTTGTCAGCAGGCACTCCTTTCCTTGGGGGTAGGGAAGACCGGACCAAAGATCTCTCCTCAATCACCTCTGGAAGTCTGGAACTCTTCTGTGTCCGCAGCCTCGACATCACGTTCAGAATTCATTTTCTTTCTGTGAAAAAAGCGCAAACACATCCTCGACCCCAAATATATATAGGTCGGGTTTTTTCATGATGCAATGCAAGGGCTTTTCACCTTGTCTTAGCAAAGGTCAGCTTGGTGTCAACAAGCCAGATCCGTTTGCATCAGGATCTGCTGTCAACTTGTATGAGTTGCTTTGAAGGAGCCTTGTTATGCTCCATAATTTTTATTATAATTAGCCATATATGCAGTTCCTCCATTGGAAGAGCCAATTGTAAAATTTAGCATAAAATCCTTTAAGGGATTTTTTGCTATAGCTTTAGCAAAATACAGGTGCATAAATTGTAGCAATGATCTGGGAAAAGACCATTGTTTTTGGCCTTTGAATTTAGCCAAGGCAAATATCCAGGAATCAATCTTAAAAATTATCAATGAGTCTACTGTTTAGAATAAGAAACCTTGATCATAGTCAAAATTTTGTTAAACCATTTTCCAGATTCTATCCTGTCCTTTTATATCAGACAGGCTACTGGTTTAAATTAAGAGCTTAATATCTTAACTAGCAAAACTGATAAGATTTAGCCATAAGCCTCATTTTTTATAAAACTGTTGTAGAATAAGTTTTACATTTAATATACACACTTGCCATATCTGAATTATAATTAATATACTGTATTTGTTGATTATTGTATACTTTATCTGTTGATTTATACTTTACCTGCTTGAGTACCTGTTAGGCAGCTGTTTTAAGCTCTCTATTGGAAACTGTTTTTTGTAAAAATTTTACCTAGCAGCTCAAGGTCTCCTATAAGAATATTATCACTAGAGCTTTAACCATTGGACATCCAACCAAAAGTTTGTAAGCTATCCTTTTTTTTTTAGTTTTTTTTTATATTGGAAAAAAGAGAAATTTCTGCCTCCTCCCCGCCTCCCATTTCCCTCCCACTTCTCCCCTCCTCCCCCTCCTCCCCCCTCCTTATCCAGACTGAAGTGCAGTCAGGGTTCCCTGCCCTGTGGGAAGTACAAAGTCCTCCCCCCTCAATCCTGGTCTAGGAAGGTGAACATCCGAACTGGCTAGGCTCCCACCAAGCCAGAACATGAAGTAGGATCAAAACCCTGTGCCATTGACCTTGGCTTTTCAGCAGCCCTCATTGGGTTCACCTTCTTATTTAGCTTCTTTAGTATCACAGAATATAGACTCAATGACCACAATTTGTGACTAGAAACCAATTATGAGTGAGTACATCCCATGTTCCTCTTTTTGGGTCTGGGATACCTCACTCAGGATAGTGTTTTCTATTTCCATCCATTTGCATGCAAAATTCGAGAAGTCATTGTTTTTTACTGCTGAGTAGTACTCTAGTATGTAAATATTCCACACTTTCTTCATCCATTCTTCCACTGAGGGACATCTAGGTTGTTTCCAGGTTCTGGCTATAACAAACAACGCTGCTATGAACGTAGTTGAACAAATGCTTTTGTCATGTGATAGGGTATCTCTTGGGTATATTCCCAAGAGTGGTATTGCTGGGTCCAGAGGTAGGTTGATCCCGACTTTCCTGAGAAACCACCACACTGATTTCCAAAGTGGTTGCACGAGATTGCATTCCCACCAACAATGGATGAGGGTACCCCTTCCTCCACAACCTCTCCAGCAAAGACTATCATTGGTGTTTTTGATTTTAGCCATTCTGACAGGCATAACATGATATCTCAATGTTGTTTTGATTTGCATTTCCCTGATCGCTAAGGAAGTTGAGCATGACCTTAAGTGTCTTTTGGCCATTTGGAATTCTTCTGTTGAGAATTCTCTGTTCAGCTCAGTGCCCCAATTTTTAATTGGGTTATTTAGCATTTTAAAGTTTAGTTTCTTGAGTTCTTTATATATTTTGGAGATCAGGCCCTTGTCTGTTGCTGGGTTGGTGAAGATCTTCTCCCAATCAGTAGGTTGCCTTTGTGTCTTAGTGACAGTATCCTTTGCTTTACAGAAGCTTCTCAGTTTCAGGAGGTCCCATTTGTTCAATGTTTCCCTTAATGCCTGTGCTTCTGGGGTTAAACATAGGAAGCGATCTCCTGTGCCCAACTGTTGTAGGGTACTTCCCACTTTCTCTTCTATCAGGTTCAGTGTGTAAAGATTGATATTGAGGTCTTTGATCCATTTGGACTTGAGTTTTGTGCATGGTGATAGATATGGGTCTATTTTCATTTTTCTACAGGTTGAAATCCAATTGTGCCAGCACCATTTGTTGAAGATGCTTTCTTTCTTCCAATGTATGTTTTTAGCTCCTTTATCAAAAATGAGGTGTTTATAGGTTTGTGGGTTAAAATCCGGGTCTTCTGTACGATTCCATTGATCGAGTTCTCTGTTTTTATGCCAGTACCACACTGTTTTCATTACTGTAGCTCTGTAATAGAGTTTGAAGTCGGGGATGGTAATGCCTCCAGAAGTTCCTTTATTGTATAAGATTGTTTTGGCTATCCTGGGTTTTTTGTTTTTCCATATAAAGTTGATTATTGTCCTCTCAAGATCTGTGAAGAATTTTGATGGGATTTAGATGGGAATTGCATTGAATCTATAAATTGCCTTTGGTAGAGTTGCCATTTTTACTATGTTGATCCTCCCAATCCAAGAGCAGGGGAGGTCCTTCCATTTTCTGGTATCCTCTTCAATTTCTTTCTTCAATGCCTTAAAGTTCTTGTCAAATAAATCTTTCACTTCCTTGGTTAGCGTTACCCCAAGATATTTTATGCTGTTTGTGGCTATCGTGAAAGGTGATGCTTCTCTGATTTCCCTCTCTGTTTACATATCCTTGGTGTAAAGGAGGGCAACTGATTTTTTGGAGTTGATCTTGTATCCGGCCACATTACTAAACATGTTTATCAGCTGTAGGAGTTCTTTGGTGGAGTTTTTGGGATCGCTTATGTACACTATCATATCATCTGCAAATAACGAAAGTTTAACTTCTTCCTTGCCAATTCGAATCCCCTTGATCCCCTTGTGTTGTCTTATTGCTATCGCTAACACTTCAAGCACTATATTGAAGAGGTATGGAGAGAGTGGACAGCCTTGTCTTGTTCCAGATTTCAGTGGGATGGCTTTGAGTTTCTCTCCATTTAATTTGATGTTAGCTGTCGGCTTGGTGTAAATAGCTTTTATTATATTTAGGTACGTCCCTTGTATCCCTAATCTCTCCAAGACTTTTATCATAAAGGGATGTTGAATTTTGTCAAATGCTTTTTCCGCATCTAATGAAATGATCATATGGTTTTTTTCTTTCAGTTTATTTATATGATGGATTACATTGATAGATTTTCGTATGTTGAACCAGCCCTGCATCCCTGGGATGAAGCCTACTTGGTCATAATGGATAATTTTTCTAATGTGTTCTTGGATTCGGTTTGCCAGTATTTTGTTGAGGATTTTTGCGTCGATGTTCATGAGCGAGATTGGCCTGTAATTCTCTTTCTTGGTTGAGTCTTTGTGTGGTTTTGGTATCAGAGTAACTGTAGCTTCATAAAAGGAATTTGGCAACGACTCTTCTGTTTCTATATTGTGAAATACCTTAAGGAGTATAGGTATTAGGTCTTCTTGGAAGTTCTGGTAGAATTCCGCATTGAAACCATCTGGACCTGGGCTTTTTTGGTAGGGAGGTTTTTGATAACAGTTTCTAACTCTTCACGACTAACAGGTCTATTTAGATCGTTCACCTGGTCTTGGTTTAGCTTTGGTATATGGTATTTATCTAAAAAAGTGTCCATTTCTTCCACATTTTCCAGTTTTGTGGCATACAGGCTTTTGTAGTAAGATCTCAATATTCTCTGAATTTCCTCTGTGTCTGTTGTTATGTCCCCCTTTTCATTTCTGATCTTATTAATTTGCATATTCTCTCTCTGCCGTTTGATTACTTTGGATAGGGGTTGATCGATCTTGTTGATTTTCTCCAGGAACCAGCTTTTTGTTTCATTGATTCTTTGGATAGTTTTCTGTGTTTCTATTTTATTGATTTCTGCCCTCAGTTTGATTATTTCCAGTCTTCTACTCCTCTTAGGAGAGTCTGCTTCTTTTTTTTTCTAGATCTTTCAGGTGGGCTGTTAAGTCTCCTATGTGTGCTTTCTCTGTTTTCTTTAAGTGGGCACTAAGTGCTATGAACTTTCCTCTCAGGACTGCTTTCATAGTGTCCCATAAGTTTGAGTAGGTTGTTTCTTTATTTTCATTGAATTCAAGGAAGACTTTAATCTCTTTCTTTATTTCTTCCTTGATCCATGTGTGGTTCAGTAGTTGACTGTTCAGTTTCCATGAGTTTGTAGGCTTTCTGGGTGTAGCTTTGTTGTTGAATTCTAACTTTAATCCATGGTGATCTGATAAGACGCAGGAGGTTATGCATATTTTTTTGTACCTGTGGAAGTTTGCTCTGTTACTGAGTATGTGGTCAATTTTCGAGAAGGTTCCATGAGCTGCAGAGAAGAAGGTATATTCTTTTCTTTTTGGGTGGAATGTTCTATAGATGTCTGTTAAGTCCATTTGATTCATTACCCCCATTAATTCTCTTATTTCTCTGTTAGGTTTCAGTCTGATTGACCTGTCCATTGGTGAGAGAGGAGTGTTGAAGTCTCCTACTATTAGTGTGTGCGGTTTGATGGCAGCCTTGAGTTTTAGTAATGTTTCTTTTACGTACGTGGGTGCTTTTACATTAGGGGCATAGATATTCAGGATTGAGACTTCCTCCTGATGAATTGTTCCTGTTATGAGTATAAAATGTCCCTCTCCATCTCTTCTGATTGATTTAAGTTTGAAATCAACTTTGTTAGAAATTAGTATGGCCACCCCTGCTTGTTTCTTAGGACCATTTGCTTGATAAGCCTTTTCCCAGCCCTTTACTCTGAGTAGTTGCCTGTCTTTGTGTTTGAGGTGTGTTTCTTGTAGACAGCAGAGTGTTGGATCCTGTTTCCGTATCCAATCTCTTAGCCTGTGCCTTTTTATAGATGAGTTGAGTCCATTGACATTAAGTGATATTAATGTCCAGTGGTTGTTCATTCCGGTCATTTTTCTAGTCGTAGAGTTTGTGTGTTTCCCTTCTTTGAGATGTGTTGGTGAAGGGACTCTAGATATCTGAGTTATTGTGGGCCTTGTTGGACTCCTTGGTTTGTGATTTTCCTTCTATTACTTTCTGTAAGGCTGGATTTGTGGCTACATACTGTTTAAATTTGTTTTTATCTTGAAAAATTTTGTTTTCTCCATTTATAGTGAACGAAAGTTTGGCTGGGTATAGTAGTCTGGGTTTGCATCCATGGTCTCTTAGTTTCTGCAGTACATCTATCCAGGACCTTCTGGCTTTCATGGTTTCCAAAGAGAAGTCAGGTGTAAGTCTGATGGGTTTGCCTTTATAAGTAACTTGGCCTTTTTCCTTTGCAGCTCTTAATATTCTTTCTTTATTCTGTATGCTTTGTGTTTTGATTATTATATGGCGAGGGGATGTTCTTTTTTGATCCAGCCTATTTGGTGTTCTGTAAGCTTCTTGGATCTTCATAGGTATATCTTTCTTTAGGTTGGGAAAGTTTTCTTCTATAATTTTATTAAATATATTTTCTGGACCGTTGAGCTGCCCTTCTTCTCCTTCTTCAACTCCAATTATTCTTAGGTTTGGTCTTTTTATTGTGTCCCAGATTTCCTGAATGTTTTGTGATGAGAGCTTGTTGGATTTGCTGTTTTCATTGATCAGTGCGTTTATTTTCTCTATGGTATCTTCAGCGTCTGAGATTCTTTCTTCAATCTCTTGTATTCTGTTGGTTATACTCGTTTCTGTAGTTTCTATTCGTTTACCTAGATTCTCTATGTCCAGATGGCCCTCTGTTTGTGTTTTCTTCCTTGTCTCCATTTCAGTTTTCAGGTCTTGAACTGTTTCCATTATCTCTTTGATTGTTTTTCCTTGGTTTCCTAGGGTATCATTCACTGATTTATTCAATTCTTCAAACTTTCTGTTATACTTCTCATCTATTTCTATGAGGGTATCATTCACTGATTTATTAAATTCTTCAAACTTTCTGTTATACTTCTCATCCATTTCCATGAGGGCGTTTTTTACATGCTGTTTAAGGATGTCAATCACGTTCAAAGATTCCATTTTTTCTCCTTCTTCTTGATTAAGGTGTTCATGTCCTCCTGATGTGGGGTCCCTGGGTTCAGGTGGTTTCATGCTGTTTTTCAGATTGTTGGGTGAATTCCTGCATTGGCGCCTGCCCATCTCTTCCTCCAAATGCTCCCCTAAGGATCTTCTTTTACAGGATCAGGTCTCCTTGCCCACTGATGTTACTTCCCTGTGTTGGGACTCTCCCGTGATGGCTCTCTAGGTGCCCCAGTGATGGATCTCCTGGAGCCAAGATCAGCTCTCCTTGCTGGTTGGGAAGCTTGTAAACAAGGTGCCTACCTGCGCGTGCAGGCAGGCTACTGAGGACAGAGGAATTCGCGCCCGCCCGGCTGCCCTCCGGACACTGCCCCAGCGCCCAGACAGGCTGAGCTGGGTGATGTTATTTGCCCAGAGATGGCAGGGAGAGAGAAGTGAGGGAGGGTTCTGGGTACCCGCTGGGTTAGGTATGAAGAGAGAGGCGGTATGCAGGAGTATAGGGCCTGCAGGAAACAGTTCCCTGACCCGCTGCGGCCGCGGGTCAGAGACTCACTCACCCCGAGAAGGTTCTTCTGGTGCCGAGATCAGCACTCCTTGCTGGTTGGGAAGCTTGTAAACAAAGCACCGACCTACCTGCACGGTGCAGGCAGGCTGCTGAGGACAAAGGAATTCGCGCCCGCCCGGCTGCCCTCCGGACACTGCCCCAGCGCCCAGACAGGCTGAGCTGGGTGATGTTATTTGCCCAGAGATGGCAGGGAGAGAGAAGTGAGGGAGGGTTCTGGGTACCCGCTGGGTTAGGTATGAAGAGAGAGGCGGTATGCAGGAGTATAGGGCCTGCAGGAAACAGTGCCCTGACCCGCTGCGGCCGCGGGTCAGAGACTCACTCACCCCGAGAAGGTTCTTCTGGTGCCGAGATCAGCACTCCTTGCTGGTTGGGAAGCTTGTAAACAAAGCACCGACCTACCTGCACGGGGGCCAGGGGGCGCTGAGGAAAAAAAAAATTTTTTCAAATTTTTTTTTTTTTTTTTAAAAAAAAAAACTTCCCCCAATAGAAAGATCTTTTAAAAATAAAAAAAAAAATTTTTAAAATTTTTTTATATAATATTAAAAAAAAAAAAGAAAAAAAAAAAAAAAAGAAAAAAAAAAAAAAAAAAATTTATTTTTGGTTTTGAATTTAGAAAAAGCAAAAGAAAAAAAAATAAAAATAAAAAAAAAAAAAAAATTTATTTTTTAAAAAAAAAAAAAAAAAATAAAAAATAAAATAAAAAAAAAAAAAATTAAAACCTATCCTTTATTTTAATAAAAGAAAAAAATTAAATTAAAAAAAAAAAAAGAGAAAAAAAAAAAAAAAAAAAAAAAAAAAAAGAATTAAGAGGGGGGTCTTCCCTCCCCCCCCCAAACCCAAAAAAAAAAAAACAAAAAAAAAAAAAAACAAAAAAACACCCCCCACCGCCCCCAAACCCCCCAAAAACCCGGAGAAAAAAAAAACAAAAAAAATCTAAAAAAAATAAAAACATAAACCAACACCCCCCCCCCCCCCCACCCTCCCCCACCAATCAAAAAACAAAAAAACTAAAAAAACTTCTAACCTTTAAACCCTTGTTTTTTAATAAAAAAAAAAAAAAAAAAAAAAAAAAAAAAAAAAAAAAAATTAAAAAAAAAAAAAAAAAAAAAAAAAAAAAAAAAAAAAAAAAAAAAAAAAAAAAAGGAAAAAAATAAAATATTATTAATGTTATTTTAAAAAAAAAAAAATTTTATTTTTAAAAATATAAAATTATTTTAATATTATTATTAAAATATTTTTAATATTAAATTTATAAATAATTATAAAAAATATTAAAAATTTTATAAATTTTTTAAATATTTTTTAGATTTTGATCCCTTTTACACTGCCCTAATTTTTGGCAGGCAGCACACGTAACTTTATGTGGAGTAGGCACTTAGGAAGGAGGACATACCATAGGCCAGACTAAAAGGTGAATACTGTGTTGGGAAAAAGCCCTTTCTTCTTGTCTGGAGATGGAGTTATTGGTTGCAAAATTATATCATCATATCTTTTGTTTGAGGAGCTCCTCACAGTCTTTTCATTATTGATAGACTCAGGGGCCCAATGACGGGAGTTAGTGTGGATCCTCGCCTGAACAGCACACCATACAGAGGTTGTAGAAACTGGCTCAACATGGCATGGTACAGGTATGAGGGAGCTCTCCCCATGGCCTAAGACAGGGTGCCCTGTGATCTGCTTACTTTAATCCTGCTAGATGCCTTTTATTTGAGGAGCTCCAAGGACAGGCGACTTATGGCAGGATAATCCTCCAACCTAAGGCAGGGCACTGGGAACCCTAGGACTGGTAAGGGGGAAAGAAAAAAGGCCTGGTCACCACTCGACCTAGGAGTCATCGGGCACCCCTCTGTTCCCAGGAGAGGTGGATTGCTTCACCACTCGAGAGGAGGGTCTCTCCTTGTCTCAGTCCCTTCTCCTTTGGTCTGACACCATGGTTGACTCTGACTGGTGCTCTCCATGTGATAGCTGCCTGCCTTTGTATGGGAGGGGGGAGGGGATCTGTTGGGAGCCGTTTCCCCCTAGAGATCATTGTAGGAACCATCGCCCTGGGGAGACTGCGGGGAACCCCACACCCATGGTTGTGCTGGGAATGGTTCTGTTGCCCCACACCCAGTTGAAGCTGTTAATGGAGAAAAATAAAATAAATAAAATAAAATGGGAAAAAAAAGTAAAGCAGAGCCCATGACAGGACAACACCTACTCGTCATGCCTCTTTCTGTAGATATCTAAGGACAGGCTCTTCTAGTATTCACTGTCTCTGAAGTAATCACAAACACTACATGTGATGGGGAATGCCCAGGAGCTAATAGGCTTAAAAATGGATCCCTGAATCTGATGGCATCAAGGGAACAAGTTCTGGTTGGCTCTTCATAAAATCTGAGCTGACGGGTTTATCTTTTCTCCAGACCAGCCAGTGTGCATAAAGAGTGATCAAATTGAGGACTCCACAGACACTATCAATTTGACATGGAGATTGATCATATAATACAATAGTTACTTAAAAATATGAAACATAGATTTTATAACTAATTCATAATCACAGTGATTGATACTAGTTTACAATAATTGCATTAAAATTATTCCATTAACAAAGATGTTCATTTATAAGCATCAAATCAGTAGTAGAGAGCTAAACCTCAGAAAGAGACACCATTAATAATCAAGTATATGTCACAATCTGTTCACAGATCTTCAAATATCTTCCTTAATATAGGACCTCTAAGAGGGGTGGCAGGTGCACAGGAAGCAAAATCTGAGCACATGGCATTCAAAGTTGTATGAACACTTTGTTTCTGAAGACAACAGCTCTTATTAAGAGGGGATAGAGAGCTTTGACAGTCTTTAAATATTTATTTTATTTATTTATTATGTATACAATATTCTGTCTGTGTGTATGCCTGCAGGCCAGAAGAGGGCACCAGACCTCTCTACAGATGGTTGAGAGCCACCATGTGGTCGCCGGGAATTGAACTCAGGACCTTTGGAAGAGCAGGCAATGCTCTTAACCACTGAGCCATCTCTCCAGCCCATAGAGCTTTGACAGTCTTGATCTCATGGGGTGGGTTGTATGTAAATACAGCTGTTATGCCTTCATGAGGAAACATCCATGTATTGTCCAGAAGAAAGCATCTCATAGTTCTTCTCACCATTTTGTCCCTAAACATCTTTCTGAATACTAGTTTGAAATATATGCTGAAACGTGTGAAGAGTTGGATAACAGAAGACTCTTATAAGGTCCAACCCATTGAAAAGGAAATATTGCAGTTGATGGCTATTAGGGGAATAATAGTCATTTACCTTCAGAGGTATAGTCACTGATGGATTACTTAAATTCCAAATGATCAACTCTATGCAGCAATAACTAGATAGTGAAAACTATAAGTGTTTAATAGGGGCAATTTCATGATAGGCACAAAGGGAGAGATAGTTCAATGGTAAAAAGCACACACTGCTCTATCAGAAGACTCAAGTTTTTCTAAGCACCGCAATGGGTAGCTCACAACTCACTGAATAATTAGTTCTTGAGAATTGACTCCTCTTGCTCCTCTGGGCACCTCCACTCACAACTACCTACCATAAAACTGACACTTACACATACATACTTAAAAAACAGAAATAATTGAACCAAACAAAAAGACAAGAAATTATGATTGAGAATATGCTTTATGACATTCAGGTTGGTGGTTTCATAAAGGAATGGAAATAGATAGATCCATAACACATGTTATACATGTGTGCAATTCCCAGCAAGTAAATATAATTGTTTTTGTAACCCAGAGACACAGAGCATGAGCACTAGTTAGGGATTATAAGGAACACCAGGTATGGATAGTTGCTACTACAAAATAGTACAAGGAAAATTATATTATTAATATGGTAGTGAGAAATTCTTTAATATTGGTTTTACTAACTTGGAAAAGGATTGATAAATTCAAAAATAAAGACAGCTTAGCTAGAGGTGACTGAACTGCTTTTTAAATGTAAGTATTGTTTACTTCTCCAATTCAGTTCAGCCATAGCAGGAAAAAGCAGCAACTTTTCTTTAATTAAAAAATTTCAAAACTTCTTAAAGTAAGCAATGGCAGGAAGTATAAGTTTCCCTCAGATATTTGATACTATTTCACAAAAATAGTTACTGACCTTCAGGGAAATGTAGTGGAAATACAAAAGCACCTACAGGAACAGGGAGTAATAAAAAAAAATTACTGCCACAAGATCCTATGCCAATGTTGTTCATTGCCCACAGATATGAATGCCCCTGTAAGTAAATGTGTGCTGCACTGGTCTATCTTGAAAACCTGGAAACATGTGAGCCTGCACTGAACCACAAAGTCAAAGCTAAGACAATTGTAGAGTCATGTCAAAGTGTATACAGCCCCCCTTGATAATTTGTATATTATCAGAGCATAGCTTATTGGCCCACAGCCTTCTTCATAGATTGAATCAAAACCAAGATGCAGATAGAGAGCAATACCCCTCCTTATTTCCTGGGGTTCCTGTCACTTTTGTTTTCGCAAAAGATGATGGTACTGCATCGGTCTAGCCCATCCTGATCAAAGATGAATGGATTTTCAGGGAAGCCATTTTTCAAAAATATTACACAATGTACACAATGCATATTTGCTGTATTCTTCCAATCTGAGGTGTGAGATATGGCATTCTGTTTTCTCATCCTTTTGCCAATATCTTTGTGAGAAACAATCAGATTCATTTGCCAGATCAGTCATGGAATTAGCATTTTTTTTTTTAGCCTGGAAACCCTAAACTGCAGAAACCAGAGAATGCTTCCAAGCTCTGGTCCACAAGACACACAGCCTGTAAACTGACACCACCTTGAGATTCAGTGGAAGTTGATCTGGCTCAAATTTCACTCCCACTATTGGTATCCTCCAGTCTACAAATGTTGTATCTTTCTATTATGAATTGTGTGATTACTGCTTCCACAGTAATAAGGAATAATGTATGTAAGCCCTATGAAAGCCAAAATTGGTGGATGAGTTGGCCCTCTATTGCTATTGGTGATTCTGACGACAGTCATTACAAGTGAACTTGATTCAAGGGGGTCAGAGTAAGGTTATGGTAAAAAAAAAAGTCAGATAGGTTGATCTGTATTCTCTCTTTTCTTCCCTTAAATCTCAGAAGCTACAGCCTCTATAATCAGAAAATGGCAAAGGGAATAGACCTTCCTAAAAACTCTGTATAAAGGTCAGCTCATGGAATGTGATTGTAGCATTCTGTCATCCAATGGGAGATCCCACGTGTTGCTATTGTTTTAAATCAATTTTTTAAAAATTATTACTATATCTCTTGTTAACTAACACAATTGATTAGAAGAAAACTTGTGATGAAACCCATACTCTGGCTGTCTTTAGTCTCAACATTCAACTTCCAAATGCCATAAAGAAATGCATTCTTGAAAATTTGTTTAGTAGAAAAAAAGCATATTAATGCACATTGTATATATTATGGTAAAGGTAATTTCAGAGTAAATCCAAATAGCTTTCTAATGAAAATCACATCATATCTGAAGCATATGTGAAATCTGCCAGCTACTCACATCAGATAATAAGTTTAATGACTAGATACCACACAAATATACATTCTTCACATCTAGGGTAACCCATAACACATGTTAACATATGCACATAATATGAACATACACACTAAAATAATGCAAATTTAATAGAAAGAAATAAAATCTGGTTAATAATGCCATGTTTATGATCCTCATTCTTAGACAAAAAATGCCTTTTATGTATTATAAGACAAGGACACTCAGTGGATGCTTGTCACCAATCTTGCAGGATCTGCAGTATGAGGACCATAAGCTTAAGTCTTCCAGAACACCCAATTGGTGGGTACTCATATACATCTTGTCAGAACAGGTAGTCATGTGCTTCTCCAACTGTTTGATGATAGTTCAAGACGAAAAAAAAAAAGCAGTGGGAAGACCAAGATGCTGCAGAAAAAAACCCTACTCAACTTCGAGGAAAATCCTAGGAATGTGGTATGTCTTTTTCAGAGGCACTGAGATTGGAAGTCAATAAGAAATTTAGGAAGCACAAATTGGCAGACTGTGCATTTTCCTGAGCCTCCATTAATTTACATTTACTAGTGATGCTGTGTTTATTAAAAATTTCTGTGTGATTTCATATATGGATTTTACTACCTAAATATTTAATTAAAATATTTGTTCAATTTGCCATTCTTATAGTTTCTACGAAAGAGTCAGCCACTTTAATCTTCCTGTTTAGTTGTAAGGAATTTGAGAATCTCAGTTGGTACCACATGGGAAAAGAACATTCATTTATTCAGACAGATTCAGCTCCTCAAGGAGTCAATAGCATCTATATTTAGGTTCCTCGGGTGGCTGATCTCTGTCCAAAATTCTGCCTTTGCACCTTGGGAAATCCGCTTTTTTTTAAACAAACATTAGGTCTAAATTATTTTAAAAAACAGACTGTGTACAGCAAGGTAAAAGATAATTCAAAGTAATTCCCAATGATTTTCCACTGAAAGTGATATCTGAAACCTGTGTAAATTCTCAGCAAGCAATTTTTCTGCTGTTCAAGCCTGATGATTTGAGTCTGAACCCAGGCACCATGTCATTGTAGAAGAAAAGGCTACTGAGATTATCTGAGGACAGGACCATGCTCTTGCTGAACTTGGCTACCTCTAATGGCACTGCCTTGGGGCTAAAGTGTTTACATAAACAGCAATTCCTCACTGTGGGAGCTTATACCCACTTATATCTACTATAGCTGTTGAAGAATCACAAATAAGAATCTAAGGAATAGAAGACCATGTGATCAAGTGGCACAGGGTATTGGTCAGAGGTGGGGAAACTGTGTTTTTGTTGTAAGACCTGGTTTTATAGCTCTCCCATGACTAGTGCTTGCCAAATGAGATTATGTAGCCAGCAATCAAAAACATAATATAAAAATGTACTGCTCAAGCACATTTGTATATTTATAATAGCCAGAACCTGGAAACAACCTAGGTGCCCCCCAATAGAAGAATGGATAAAGAAGGTGTGGCACATATATACTTTAGAGTTCTACTCAGTGGTAAAAAACAATGACATTTGAATTTTTCATGCAAATGGATGGAAATAGAAAATACTTTACTGAGTGAGATAACCCAAACTCAAAAAGATGAATATGGTATGTACTCACTCATAAGTGGGTTCTAGCCATAAACAAAGGACATTGAGCCTATAATTTGTGATCCTAAAGAAGCTAAATAAGAAGGTGAACCCAAAGAAAAACATATAGTTATCCTCCTAGATATTGGAAGTAGACAAGATTGCCAGACAGGGGTTGAAAGCACGGGAGTGGGGGTGGGGTGGGGATTAAAGGAGATGAGGAGAGAGAAGGGAATAGGGGAGGATGGGGAGAGCTTGAGGGAATGGGTTGGTTGGGACGGAGGAGGGGTGGATGTGGGAGCAGAGAAGAAGATATCTTAATTAAGGGAGCCATTTTAGGGTTGGCAAGAGACTTGACTCTGGAGGGATTTCCAGGTTTCCAAGAAGATGTCCCCAGCTTGTTTCTTGGGCAGCAGAAGAGAGGGTGACTGAACTGGCCTTATCTTATAGCCACACTGATGAATATCTTGCATATCTCCATAAAACATTCATCTGGCATTGGATGGAGATAGAGACAGAGACCCACAATGGAGCACTGGACTGAGCATCCAAGGTCCAAATGAGGAGCAGAAGGAGGGAAAACATGAGCAAGGAAATCAGGACCGCGGAGGGTGTACCCACCCACTGAGACAGTGGGGCTGATCTATTGGGAGATCACCAAGGCCAGTTGGACTGGGACTAATGGAGCATGTGATCAAACTGGAATCTCTTTATGTGGCTGATGATGGAGGCTGACTGAGAAGCCAAGGGCAATGGCACTGGGTTTTGATTCTACTGCATGGACTGGCTTTGTGGGAGCCCAGTCTGTTTGGATGCTCACCTTCCTGGACCTGGGGGGGAGTGGGGAGGACCTTGGACTTCCCAGAAGGTAGGGAACTCTGACTGTTCCTTGGACTGGAAAGGGAGGGAGAGAGGGGCTGGGGGAGGGGAGGGAAGAGGGAGGAGGGGAGGTAGAAATTTTCAATAAAAAATGTACTGCTCAATAAAAATTAATAAAATACTTCAAAAAAATTATTGTCAATTCTTTAAGGAATGACCACCTTTATCACTTGCTTGCTTCACTGTATCCGCCTTTGCTGTTCTTTGCCTGGAAAAGACACCCTGTTCTGAGACTTGTCCACAGTTCTGCTGTTACATTGGCTATGATCTAGTACCAAATATCTGGGATCCCTGACAATGTTCTGTACCCCACATGTCACTGTGCTGTGACTGTAACACAGGCTCCCCAAAAGTGATCTCTGCTAGTCCAGCTACTGACGATACAACTGTCATACTGTGCCTAGATTCCTTTTTACTTCACTGGATTAAATAAATGCTTGCATTTCAGCTCTTATTTTTCAGAGTTGCTAATCTGCTTTGGTGATTTAACTATGTTTTAATTCATTGGTGTTCTAGGGAGAATTATAGGTAGAAAAGTAAAAGTATTGGATTGGCTTTTGTTTTTGTAACTTTTTTTTCTATCCAATGTCACAATGCCCAAAAACAATCTTGTACTTTCTAAATTGATGTGTGCCCCAGCATTCCAAAAGTATGTCTTCTCTTTCAGATAGTGATTTGTCTTATCCCATTCTTTGCCCACCCTGGTGATGTGTCTTAATTTCCACTGTTTCTGTATATAGCAAGTTTCTTCAGGGCAATGCTTTCTCAAGTTATTCCCTGACATCTCACCTCAAGTCTATGGGTCTGCCTTAGACTTCTGCTCTGTGGAATGTAACATTGCTCTTACTCTTTGTACATGCACATCATGCTAGAGTTATATAGTCATGATGATTGTCCAGGATGCAGTTGCTCTGGGCTGAGCTGACGCAGACACTCTAATGAACAAATGTAAACCCAGTAGTCAGAAAATCTTATTAGAAACTTTTCTAGGGACTTGTAAGGAAAGGACCTTGGAAGACAGCTCTGTTCCCTAGCACACCTCCTCCTTTTAACTAGAATGTTCACCTGAACTTCCAGAATGGGAAAGTCCTTTAAAAACAAGAAAAGATGAACTGTTAAAATTGTTGAGTAGTTAGATTGTTGGGTATATTTCTAGAGGAGCTGGCATTATCAGTTCACTTATTGGAGCAATTGTCAGAAAAACCTAAAACATATCATTAATCATCTTCACTAACTGCCCTAATAACACCTATCTTTTAGGATAACCCAGAAAGTTTAATCAAAACATAGATTTAAACAAGCATCATTGCTCTTATGAAAATCATCTTTGTTATTAGCTGTAAGTATATTGCACAAGGAGGAGAGGAGATCTTTTATGAAATAATCACATATTTCATTAGATACAGTGGTATCCTTTAACATAACAATCCACCAAGCCAAATACAGGAGGAATATAGCAACAGCTAGCAGGAGGGAGCACATCATTTAAAATGGAACAATTCAGTATAGAAGTGATGTGAATAAAGGATTTTATACTTGTGTTAATCTCTTTTGGTCTGCTGAAAAAATTATCAAAACACTTTTTGTAATAAACTATAACATTAACAAAAACAGTGTTTAGTAAAATCTGAAACATTTTGTTCTAACTTGGGACACCTGCACCTCAACCAGCTGAGTTACTAAGATAAAGCGTCCCTGCATCTGTGCTCAGCTCTGCCCAGGCCCTGGTGATTTGCATTTGTTCACTCACATCTTCTTAAAAGCATGGTCATACCCTGTCTAAGATTCAGTCAATAACACGATACAGTATAGACATGAATCCTCCTTCTGAGTTTTTGGTGTTCCTGCTGTTCTGGATCCCAGGTAAGGAATGACAACTATGTTAATTTGTGTATCTTTTTGTAATCAGTGCAGCTGGAACTTCACAGAAGTCATTTCTATCATGACTAACCAAGAATATTATTTGTATGTTTCCACTCACAGGCATAATATGTGACATCCAGATGTCCCAGTCTCCATTCTTGTCTGCATCTCTAGGAGACAGAGTCAGCATTACTTGCAGGGCAAGTGAAAGCATTAGTAATGGGTTAGCCTGGTATCAACAAAAACCAGGCAGTTCTCCTAAACTTCTAATATACAATGCAGCCAGTTTGGAATCTGGGGTTCCTTCAAGGTTCAGTGGCAGTGGGTCTGGGACAGATTTTACTCTCACCATTAGCAGCCTGCAGCCTGAAGATGTTGCTACTTATTACTGTCAACAGTATTGGAACACGCCTCCCACAGTGATACAAGCTATGACATAAACCCCTGAAGGATGTAGCAGAGTCACCAGCTGTCTCTCTTATTGTTTCCATCTGCTAATATATTTTTGCAAGGACAATGAGACTGAGAAAGTCACAGTGACATTAAGGTACAGCTGCCTATAGTTTCCTTTCCCCAAATGTCTTTCCTCCTCTTTAGTCCCATCTGTACATTTTCAAAAGAAAGTATCATGTGTTTAAGATCAATATGTTGAGAGTTATAAAACTAAATAAAAAACTCTATAGAGATCCCTCAGAACTGTTTTAATATACAGTAATGTCCATCAGAATTATAGGTTCTTACTCAGAACCAGAAAGACAAATATAGTATGTACTCATTCATAAGTGACTTTTATACATGAAACAAATAAAAATTACCCTATGTTTCACAATCCCAGAGAACCTCGACAACAAAGAGAACCCTAAGAGAGACATATACGGATACAATCTACATGGGAAATAGAAAAAGACATCTCCTGAGTAAATTCGGAGCATAGGAATCATGCCATTTCTCACATTCCGTATATTAGGTATTTGTCATAGCTTTGCAGAAATAACTAATGTAAGAAGTTTGCTATTTCAAAGAAATTGATATAGGGGATTGTCTGATGCTTCTTCAGAGTACATCTTCCCCAAAGCAGACACTGCAGTGCCTGCTTTCCTGGAATTGAGTAATCCAGAATTCAGTGAGAGAACAAAACAACTACACAGAAAGATATTCTGGATAGCAGGTGGTAAGGATCTAAAAATGTTGAGATTTGTAATTCTGGTTAGAAAGAGACTGTGGTATCTGTTATAGATAACAATGCTGCATCTATAGTATTTTAGTATGAAAATCAGTACGTAGTCAGTTGACCCAGTTCAAAATTGATGTGAAGATTAATGGAAAAAAATAATACTGATTCACAAGTTCTTTTTGATTGGTTGTTTAGAGATGTGGAAAAATGTCATTGGTAGGAAACTTAAAAAGTTTGAAAGGTGTGGCCATCATATCCTTACCTTATTCTCAGATGATTCTAGTTGATATAACAGCTTTGTGTTATTTAATTTATAAGAATGTAAATCTTTAAAAAAGATAATGAACAACCAGTTTCAAAAGCACACCTTAACCCAGAAGAAATAGACTTTATATGTAACATTTTGAAAATGATGGAGACCCTTAAACAGGAAGTGAAAAACTCCCTTAAAGAAATGGAAGAAAAGACAAACAAAACGTTTGAAGAGATTAATAAATCTCTCAAGATACCAAAGAAAACCAAAAAAAAAAGCAATCAAACAGGTAAAGGGAACAGGTAAAGACTTGAAGACCAAAATGGAGAAAATAAAGAAAGAACAAACCGAGGGATGGCTGGATATGGAAAACCTGGGTAAATGAATAGGAACTACACAGACAAATATAAATAACAGAATATAAGACATAGAAGAAAGAATCTCAGGTGCTGAAGATACTATAGTGGAATAGACACACAAAGACTCAAACAAGAAAGAAAATTACAGACCAATCTCACTCATGATCACCAATGCCAAAATTCTCAATAAAATACTGGCAAACCAAATCCAAGAACACATCAAAAAGTCATCCATTATGATCAAGTAGGCTTCATTGCAGAGATGCAGGGCTGCTTCAACATACAAAAATCTATCAATGTAATCCATCATATAAATCAACTGAAATAAAATAAAATATATGATCATTTCATTAGATGCTGAAAAAGCATTTGAAAAAAATTAACACCCCTTTATGATAAAGGTCTTGGGGGATTAAGGATACAAGGATCATACCTAAATATAATAAAAACTATACACAGCAAGCTGACAAAAGCATCAAATTAAATGGAGAGAAACTCAAAGCGACTCCACTAAAATCAGGAACAAGACAAGGCTGTCTACTCTTTCCATATCTCTTCAATATAGTACTTGAAGTTCTAGCAATAACAATAAGACAACATAAGGGGATCAAGGGGATTCAAATTGGAAAGGAAGAAGTCAAACTTTCATTCTTTGCAGGTGATATGATAGTGTACATAAGTAACCCGAAAAAAACTCTATCAAAGAACTCCTACAGTAAATAAATACCTTCAGTGATGTAGCAGGATACAAGATTAACACAAAAATATCAATAGCCTTCATATACACAAAGGATAAAGAAGCAGAGAGGGAAATCAGAGAAACATCACCTT
This sequence comes from Microtus agrestis, assembly GCA_902806775.1. Taxonomy (NCBI): domain Eukaryota; kingdom Metazoa; phylum Chordata; class Mammalia; order Rodentia; family Cricetidae; genus Microtus; species Microtus agrestis. The sequence continues at coordinate 56,566 of CADCXT010003564.1, forward strand.
TCACGGTAACCACAAAGCACATAAAGTACTTTGTATAACACTAAACAAGGAATTGAAAGAACTGTTTGACAAGAACTTTAAGGCTTTGAAGAAAGAAATTGAAGAGGAAACTAGAAAATGGAAGGACCTTCCATGGTCTTGGATTTTTAGGATCAACATAGTAAAAATGGCAATTCTGCCAAAGGCAATCTATAGATTCAATGCAATCACCATCAAAATCCCAACAAAATTCTTCAGAGATCTTAAGATAACAATAAATAACTTTATATGGAAAAACAAAAAATCCAGGATAGCCAAAACAATTCTATACAATAAAGGAACTTCTGGAGGCATTACTATCCCTGACTTCAAACACTATTACAGAGCTACATTAATGAAAACAGCTTGGTATTGGCATAAAAACAGAAACATTGACCAATGGAATAGAATCGAAGACCCGAATATTAATCCACAAACTATAAACACCTGATTTTTGATAAAGAAACTAAAATTATACAATGGAATTAAGAATGCATCTTTAACAAATGGTGCTGTCATAACTGGATGTCAATATGTAGAAGAATGAAAACAGATCCATATCTATCACCATGCACAAAACTCAAGTCCAAATGGATTAAAGACCTCAATATAAATCTGACTGCACTGAACATGATAGAAGAGAAATTGGGAAGTAGCCTGCAATACATGGGCACAGGAGAATACATCATACATATAACCCCAGTAGCACAGACAATAAGAGCAACAATGAATAAATGGGACTTCCTGAAACTGAGAAGCTTCTGTAAAGCAAAGGACACTGTCATTAAGGCAAAAAGGCATCCTACTGAATGGGAGAAGATCTTCACCAACCCCACATCAGACAAAGGTCTGATCTCCAAAATATATAAAGAACGCAAAAAACTAGACATTAAAATTCTAAATAACCCAATTAAAAAAATAGGGTACTGAACTGAACAGAAAATTCTCAACAGAAGTTCAAATGGCCAAAAGATACTGAAGCTCATCTTTAACTTCCTTAGCGAGCAGGGAAATGCAATCAAAACAACCTTGAGATACCATATTACACCTGTCAGAATGGCTAAATTCAAAAGCACCAAGATAACCTTTGCTGGAGAGGATGTGGAGTAAGGGGAACACTCATCCATTGCAGGTGGGAATGCAAACTTGTGCAACTATTTTGGAAGTCAATGTGGTGGTTTCTTAGAGAGTTGGAAGTCAACCTACCTCAAGATTCAGCAATACCACTCTTAAGAACATACCCAAGAGATGCCCAATCATACTACAAAAGCATTTGTTCAACTATGTTCATAGCAGCATTATTTGTAATAACCGGAACCTGGAAACAACCTAGATGTCCCTCAATGGAAAAAATGGATAAAGAAAGTGTGGCACATATACACATTAAAGTATTACTCAGCGGTAAAAAAAACAATGACATCTTGAATTTTGCATGAAAATTGATGGAAATAAAAAATCCTATCCTGAGTAAGATAACCCAGATACAAAAAAATATGAATATGGTATGTACTCACTCATTAGTGAACTATAGCCATAAACAAAGGACATTGAGCCTATAGTTTGCAATTCTAGGGAAGCTAAATAATAAGGTGAACCCAAAGAAAAACACATATAGATCCTCCTGGAAATTGGTAGAAGACAAGATTGCCAGGCAAAAGTTGGGATCATTGGGGTGGGGATGGGGTAGGGGAAAGGGGAGAGGGGGAGAGAGAAGAAAGAAGGGGAGGATTTGGGAGAGCTTGGGGGAGTGGAACGGTTGAGATGGACGATGTGCAGATATGGGAGCAGGGAAGAAGGTATTATATTATGGGAACCACTTTAGGGTTGGCAAGAGACTTGGCTCTAGTTTGGTTCCCAGGTGTCCACGGGGATGTCCCCAGCTAGGTCCTTGGGCAGTAGAGGAGAGGTCCCTGTACTCTCCTTATCCCATAGTCACACTGATGAATATCTTGAATATCAACATAGAACCTTCATCTGGCAATGGATGGGTATAGAGACAGAGACTAACATCTGAGCACTGGACTGAGCTCCCACGGTCCAGTTGAAGAGCAGTAGGATGGAGAAGATGAGCAAAAATATCAGGATCGTGAGGGGTTCGTCCACCCACTGAGACAGTGTGCCTGATCTAGTGGGAGCTCACCAAAGCCAGCTGGACTGGGTCTGAATGAGCATGTGATCAGACCACACTCTCTGAATGTGGCTGACAATGAGGGCTGTCTGAGATGACATTGATAATGGCACTGTGATTTGTCTCTAGTGCATGTACTGGATTTTGGGATCCTAGTCTGTTTGGATGAACACCTTCCTAGGCCTGGATGGGTGTGGAGGGCCTTGGACTTCCCACAGGGTAGGGTACCCTGCTCTCTCTTAGGACTGGGGGGAGGGTAAGTGGGGTTGAGGGAGGGTAATGGAAGGAGGAGAGGAAGTGGAAATTTTGAATGGTATTATTTATAAAGCAATAAAAATTTAAAAAAATCAAAAATAATGAAGTGCAAAGAAGACACATTTTCTTAATTTATATTTAATTAACTGCCTCATATTTGCCCTCGTTTATTTCATACATATACTTTAAAATGTTGCAATATCTTAAGATTTTTATTGCTGTGATGAAAAAACATGAGAATAAGCAACTCTGGGAAGAAAGTATTTATACACATTTAACCCTTATGTTTTCTAAATGCTCCAAACCCTTCTTCTGCTCATTATTCAGTGTTAATTCAAAGAATAATCTTTTGGAGAAGAAGTCTTCAAACAAACAGTATATGTCCATACCATTGCTCTCATGGTACTATTCACGAGTACTTCTTGAATCCTGTACATGTGTTGGTAACAGTTAAGACACAACATAGGTGTGGGGGTTTCCTCTTAGTTCCTGGGTGATGCTGATGCTCTGGATTCTATGGTAGACCTGCTTCGACTTTAAGGAAAATCCCGAAGAATAACATTTACTTTGTCTATATTTTCTTTTACTCTCCCAATCTAAGGAGCTAGATAAGACATCCTGATGGTCCAGTCTCCATTCTTTTTCTTGGCAACTCTAGGAGAGAATCACCATGTATGCCAGAAACATCAGGATATTAACATTTATTTAGGTTGGCATCAGAAGACACCAGGAAAAGTTCCTAAGTTCCTGATTAGTGATGTGTTCCATTTGTAACCTTGGCTCCAATAAGCATTCAGTGGCAGTAATTCTGTGACAAATTTTACCCTCAATATCAGCAGTCTGATTCCTAAATATGTTGCAATGTGTTATTGTCCAGAAATCTATGATGTTCCTCCCACAGTGATTCAAGTCATAACATAAGACCTTCAGGATAGAAGAGTCAGAGTGGGCTGCATTAACTGTTATTCTTGATATCCCCAACTGCTGACAGCTTCTCTCATATGTAGCCATGTTTTGAAAATCTCTGGCAGTTTTGGTAGAAGAGAACCAAAAGATTGAAGCTGACATAAATCTGCAACAGCTCAGCCCCAACTACAAATACATAGCACTGTCTCTCATGTTTCTCTAAGAGGAGAAGTTTGTGCATCTGAAGTTCTAGGTAAGTATCAGATTTGATTCATCCAGGAAAACAAAAGCATATATATATATATATATATATATATATATATATATATATATAATCATTACATGGATATATATATCCATGTAATGATTGTTTCAATACATGTGATAGAAGCCTGAGTAACATCTATGAATTGACTTACAAGTTAGTAATTAATAGTTTTAACATTTTATTTAAAAGATTGGATTCCCTTGTGCTGTTATGAAATCAAAGCTTTCTACCATGTAGGTATAACCTACCTCACCATGCTGTGCTTAGACCTCCCCAGGAACTCTGGTATTATTTCTGAGTTTTGGCAATAAAAAGCCAACTGTGATTACTGTCATGGAATTGTCAGAATTTTGATTATTGGTGGCATATTTATAATATGTATGTGTGACATTTGAAATATCTTCTGCAAGATTCAGATCAACAAAAGAGAAACATTTAAAAACAGATAGAAAATAAGCAATTGCATTAAGTATGTGGGAGTTTGGGAGAATTTAATGAGTAGATTGGCTATAGAAAAATGAAGATGTTCTCTTTTCTCTTAATGGAAGAATGTCTTATTCATATTGTAACAAAAGATGAAGAATCCACAGTCGATTAGGAAGTTCTGCTTCAAAAGTAATTTACATTATCTACAGTTATCATAGCAATCACAATTTAGACAATTCTGTTATTATTTACCTAATATAAGTCCAGAAAACAATTTTGTTAAGAACATTTTTAGTAAAATTCATCATAAATAAAATTTCAAAAAAAGTTAAAGACCAATGTTAAGCCATTCACACAATCTACCTATGTAAATTAACAGCTACAGTTAGAGCATCCATTAGGAATGGAAGCGGTGGAGCCTTACATAAACTATTACACACTAGCTACTAAATATATTTGTAAGGATAATTCTACCATCAAAAATGAAAAAAAAACTGTAATGGAATTAGAACTAGACAGTTAGCTTTAAACAATATTTCATAGTTCAGGCCCATTACCTGGATTCAGACAAAATTCATAACCTAATTTATTTTCTCTTTTTTATATATGACACTATATTCACATGCAAACTTTTTGCATACACACATATTTTCCTAAGAAGGAAAATGTGAGATTTTTCCTTCTGAGATAATGTGACCTAAATTAATATTAAATACTGTAAGTAACCATTTTTTTCTGAAATTTTGTGATTTCAATTTTATTTTGAACTAGATAGTATTCATATATACATATATATATGAATATGAATACTATATACACACACACACATAGATGAACCATTCTTGTGCTTGTAGACAACTATGTCAATTCCAACAAAGATACAAGATGTTGAGGCTTCATCAGAAAAGAGTTTTTAATTCTCTTAGCAGTCTTGTTTGAAGCCTAGCTGGTAATTAATAATAAAAGACAAGTATTACAGTGAAACAGGGCATTTTATCTGGTTTTACCTTTTTGTCAGTCATATATGGTACCTAAAAATGTTATTGGTTCTATCAAAACCATAATGTAGAATTCTAAATATGACCTGGTTGTGGAGAAGAGAGCACTCAGAAGATGTGGCAAGATCTCATATAAGTGTTTTGACAAGGGTTAAGCCACATGGCTGGGTCTCATTTCCTCAGGTCTCTGGGAAAGCATATTACACAGGATGGGTTGTAGGAAAGATATAATGAGGTTTATGCTTATTCACATACAATACTTAGCCCTTGTGACCATTTTCCATTTTCTTTTCCCTACCTCTCATGGAACCATAGGATAGTATGTTACAACATTCTGGGAATCTCTTTCCTTCTCTTAATTGTCAGATTCAAAAAAGGTCTCCCATGTCCTGCTCTAAAGTTTTTTTTTAGATGAACTATGACACTTTGTGGTAAGCACTGTGATCTGTAAGTTTCAGAACTTCATCTAATCATATATATATATCATAGAGAAACACATGGATACACATAACACACACACACACACACGCACACACACACAAACACACAGTAAGCTTAAAATAGCATATTTCCCTACAGCTTTTCCAAACATGTTTAGTGGTATTTATCATTCCTTTGTTAGTTTTGTACTTGCTCATTTTCAACCCTAATACCCATCAAATTTATATTCCTCAAACTGTTTTTCTATCTTTCCCTCCTGCCCCCAAAAAAACAACAACAAAACAACAAAGTGATAAAACAAGTTGACAGGTAAGTGTAGATGAGGAAAATATTTAATGGCTGCTAATAAAAAGAAAATCAGTTGTTTCTAGAAATGAATCATTTAGAGAGTATCCAATCCCAAATGATCACCTCCAAACACATGTGAATATGAGCAATGTAAAATGGACTCAGCAGGAGCTGTAAATAAATGTCTCTTTCAACTTTCTGTATCTCTCTCTTACTCATTCATTTCTCTCTTCTGTGTGGGTGGGGAGTTGTGAGTATGTAACAATAATAATTGAAGAAGACATTGAGAATTGAAGAGGATATGTTAGAAAGACCATGGAGATAATTAAGGTGGCAAGAGGAAGAAGTAGAAATAATGTAAAAACAGGACTTTATCCAATTATACACTTATCCCAAATAAAATCTGAACAGCTCATAAAAATGGTGAAAATACACATATAGATTGAAAAGGCAAAATTTAAATGTCCCAGTTTTTGCTTCCCTGCTCCCCATTGGCTCAATCTATTTCCATAATTTCATTGGTAAAATACTACGTTTTTATCTCTTCCCCAGGTTGAAACAGATTTTTTGTTTGTTTTTTTTTGTTTCATATTTAAAGCAGCACTAAATAAATTTTCCCCTGATCCTTGTTCATTTACTTCCACTACTCTCATTCATTTTTCCAGCTTCCTGTCTATTCTTCTGCTTTCCCAGGTTTAAGGGTAATATATAAGGTATTAAAGAAGCAAATATAGTGAATCAGAAAATGATTTTATTCAGGGTCAATGTGATGTAAAAGACAGATATACTACAGTAGAGCATCATTCCCTACATAAAATTTACTCAAGAGATAATTCTGGGAGCTTTTGTTTGTTATCCACAAAGAAGATGGTTTCTGATAGATCTAATTTATATAAATTTACATTTTCCATGCACATATTCTTTACCAATGATACATATTACAATAATATGAATGCTAGACCTTCCACATGTATAAGATAGTAAATAGGATATTTTACATAAAATGTTATTTTAAGAATACTTTTTTTGCTACACAATGTCAGTTGTAGACAGGATACGTTGACTCTTTCCACCCCATTTTATCTTCTTGGGTATTTTTGTCTATGTTGGAGTATTCAAATAAACCATAAGCTGGAATGGTTAGATTGTTTTCTTTGGAGAAGAATGTGTTAATGAAATGCTCTTCTCCATCCCCCAGTCCCATTGGACCTATTTCTCAGTGTCCACCTCTTCCCAAATAATTACTCAAAGGATTAAAATCAATTATATTTTTTGGTCAGTAGCTCGGGCCTCTTTTTGGCTAGTTCTAACTATAAATTAACCTATTTCTATTAGTTTACATTTTTTGGTCAGTAGCTCAGGCCTCTTTTTGGCTAGTTCTAACTATAAATTAACCTGTTTCTATTAGTTTACGTTTTTTGGTCAGTAGCTCGGGCCTCTTTTTGGCTAGTTCTAACTATAAATTAACCTATTTCTATTAGTTTATATTTTACCCTGGCTTGTTACCTCATGTCTTGCTTCTGTGGTAGCTACAAACATCTTTTTGACTCCACCTACTCTCTTTCTCTATCTCTATTTGGACTTTCTGCCTAACTTTACTCTGCTAAGCCACTGGCCAAAACAGTTTTATTCAAAAACCAATAAAAACAACACATATTCTCAGCATACAGAAGAGCATCGCACATCATCTCCCCATGTGTACTGGTGTTTTGGCTGCATATTTGTTGGTATACCATATGAGTGCAATATCTAAAAGGTTAGAAGAAGGAAACGTCTAAGATAACCTGGAATGGTGTGATAAAGATGGGCCAGCACTCATACATATGCTGGGAATCAAATCTAGGTCCTGTAAAGAGTAGCTAATTTTCTTAATTACAAAACTGTCTATCTGCATCCTTATGATTTTAATATAATTGGATAGAAATTATCTTTCCAAGATAATACCAACTATAGGTTTGCTACCTCTTAGAGATTCCTGTGGTTTTGTGTAATGAGGTCAGCCGAGTGAGGAAAAATAATTGTTTCTTTATAATCTAGCAGATTTTCCAGGGCACTCAGTACTTCCTAAATTTATTTCCTGTTTTAAAGACAGATCTCAAACACGATGCATTCTCTGGTTAGAACCTTTGGCATCCTGTGGCATCCTTGTGACTCCACTTAACAAAAAACATACCTCATTTTCAGCCATCAAAAGAGAAAAATTTGATCCCCCCCATTCCTCAGTTGCATAGCAAAGACATGAAATTTTCCTTCTTCATGAAATTATTTAAGGCATTTAATATGCCTAAGAAATTGGATTTACAATAAAACTTATTTTTACACACATAATTATATCCAATTGTCATTGGGAGAAATTGTATAAATTGTTAATATTAGAATCTAAATTCTTGATGTCCAAAGTCTTGGTCAATTTATGAAGAGATATTCAATCAAAGGTCGGGTGATTTTCCTGTGCTTCCCTAGAAGCCAGAACTTACCTGTTAGGTATGTGTGCTATCTCCATTGGTGATTTTCTAGTCTTGTTCTCTGTTCATGTATACCTATATGTGTCAATGAACATCTTTTCCTCCTTTTCCTACTTTATATCTCTTTGAAGGGTTGTTCATTTAACATGTCTGTAGGAAAGCAAAGAAAGGAAAGAGACATCGACAATGGGGCTTTTTGAAGACATGACAATGAATGGTGAAATGGGGAATTGACTGATGTAACTCTGTTGCCCTAGAACTTGGAGTTTCCCCAATTAGTCCACAGTACTAGTAAATACTGCACAGATTTCCACAATATATCTGTAGGATTCTTTGTTCTATTCTATTGCTATTGGAGACACCATGTCCATGACAGCTTGTATAAAGAAAATCACCTAGATGAGCTTTCTTAAAGTTTAGTTCATTATCTTCATGTTGGAGAGCATGGCTGCACACAGGCAGACATGATAGCTGAGAGTTCTACTTCTAGATCAGCAAGATGCAAAAGGATAGAGATGCCAGGTCTGGCCTGGATTTTTGAATCCTCAAAAATTACCTGCAATAACACACTTCTTCCAACAAGGCCACACCTAATACTTTCAAATGGTGCCATTTCATAAGCATGCAAATATATGCACCTATGGGGAATCACCACAGTAGGTATAACACTAACCAGAAATAAACCCCAAACACTATTTTCCTTGTATTGGTGTAATAACACAAATAGGAAAAAGAATTCTTTTTTTCAGATGCGGGAAAGTTTTTTTGAGCTGGTGTGCCCCTGTGCAGTACACATTGCTCTTAAGTCCATTTTGGCAGAGTTCCTGCTGGCCTGGTTACAGAGAGTTAACAAATAGCCCTAAACTCCACTGGGCCACACCTGGCCTTGCTCTGGAGTTAGCGTCTAGCCATGATCTATCCCTTGTTTAGCAGATATCTTGTGTTGCCTTAAAATAATCTTGTCTGATAGTTTCCCAAGGATATAAATGGCCTATGCAAACCCTGTTTTGGGGAAACTCTGAAAACTGTGTGATATGATCAATCAAGAATTTACACTTGGCATTGTATTTTTGGAAGCTGCATTCAGGCTCTTTTGAGCATATGGAAATCAACTGTCCTAATTGTAAATATGGAGAAAAATAAAAATGCTCTGGGCAAAGGAAAGCATTTCTTTCCATCAAGTATAAATACCCCTTTAGCTGTGGAAAACTAAGTTCATTCTTAAAGTGTCTCTGAACAGTCTTTCAGTAGACTCTCATGAATGTACATACATGGCATCTGTGATATTTTGGTGCCCAAGGTGTGGCTTGAATGAGGAGAGCAGACCCAATGAAAGAGAACAGAGAAGTTGAACACTTTGAAAATTGGAAGAAAAATACCCTCAGAGTAAGGGGACTCCAGGATTAGCAGCATCATGGGAAAATTCCCATCTTAGGAACAGTGGTACATGTAGTTATTAAAATTCCTGTTAAAAGGAAATAGAGTGAAATGGAAGGTTAAATGGCTTACAGAGCTTTTGGTATTAATTAAATTGCATTGCCATTGGTTTCATGCAACTCCTCATATTCATGTGAACCTGAAAGTACGGAAGCAAGTTATGAGAGCTTTGAGGAGAGCTCATTAGAATGGAGAGTCAATACTGTTAAGCGGAGGATAATATTCTTTCACAGGTTGATAGAAATGTTGTTTCAGAGGACAGTCTTGTCAATCATAACTCCAGGTGACCCGAGGCCAGTCCCACAAGGGATGGCAGTGGGTTACCAAGGCCTTGTATCTCCCCTGCTGGGTGGCCTGTGGAGAGATTCTGGGCATTTAGTTTATTTAGTAGTTAAGGGGATTATGGAGTGGAGGTAAGAGAGAGAGAAAGGAAGAGAGAGACAGAGAGAGAGAGAGAGAGAGAGAGAGAGAGAGAGAGAGAGAGAGAGAGAGAGAGAGAGAGAGAGAGAACAGCAAAGGGGGAAGCAGGGAGGGAGAGGCAATAATTACCTTTTTAGAAGAGGAACTAACAGAGAGGGATAGAGAGGAAGCAAGAGATACGGAGATCACTTGCCTAGGTGGGAAGTGTGGGATTAGTAGTGGGTGGGACATGGTACCCTTGTGACACGCTAGACTAGCAGATTACAACAGACAGTAAAAGTGAGGAAACCCAGGACACCAAAGATGGCTATCTTCCTTCTTCATCAGATGAAACAGATTTAGAAATAAGAAAAGCTAAAATCACTATGTTAAGAGACAGAAGTCTGATCTCCAAAATATACAAAGAACTCAAGAAATTAGTCATCAAAAGAACAAATAATCAAATAAAAAATGGAGTACAACCCTAAACAGAGAACTCTCAACAGAAGAATCTAAAATGGCTAAAGAACACTTAAGGAAATGTTCAACATCCTTAGTCATCAGAGAAAGGCAAATCAAAACAACCATGAGATTCCATGTTACACCTGTAAGAATGGCCAAGATCAAAAACACTGATGACAATTTATGCTAGAAAGGTTGTGTGGCAAAGGGATTAATTCTGCATTACTGGTCGGAATGCAAGCTTGTACAGCCCCTTTGGATGTCAGTGTGCCAATTTCTCAAAAAATTAGGAAACAACCTTCTTTAACCCAGTAATACTACTTTTGGGTATATATCCGATGGAGCCATAAAGAAATTTGCTCAACTATGTTAATAGTAGCACTGCTTGTCATAACAAGAAACTGGAAAATAAACACCTAAATGCTGTTTGGCTTAAGAATGGATAAGGAAAATGTGGTACATTTACACAATGGAGTACTACACAGCAGAAATAAATAATGACATCTTGAATTTTGCAGGAAAATGAATGGAGCTACAAAATACCATTTTGAGTGAGGTACCCAGATACAGAAAGACAATTGTCACATGTACTCACTCATAGGTAGTTTTTAAACATAAAACAAACAAACAAACAAAAAACAGCCAACAAATCGCAATTTCAGAGAATCTAGACAGCAATGAGGAACCTTAAGAGAGACATACATAGATCTAATCTACATGGGGAGTAGAAAAAAATATGATCTCCTGACTAAATTGGGAGCATAGGAGAGGGTTGAAGAGGAGGGGAGAGGCAGGGAGGGGAGCAGAGACAAATGTACAGCTCAATAAAAATCAATTAATCAAACAGTTTTTTTTAAAAGAGTAGGGGCTTAAAGAAAAAAAAAAGCTCTATTACTTGGCAAGAAGCTAAGAAAATTATGTAAAAGCTGTGCTGCTTGTTCTTTTTATAACCAAGCTCCTTTATGTGCTAATCCTATAGGTATACAAAGAAATTTGATAATGGATGGTGTAGGTGTCCTTCTCTCTCTATGTCTTGCTTTCATTGGTTTAATAAAGAAACTGCCTTAGCCTTTTGATAGGGCAGAACTTAGATAGGTGGAGTAGACCAAACTAAATGTTGGGAAGAAGGACAGTGTGGCACATGCCATGAAGCTCCTGCCTGTGAATGATGCTGATTAGAATCTTTCCTGGTAAGCCATGACCTCATGGTGATACACAGATTATTAGAAATGGGTTAAATCAAGATGTGAGAGCTAGACAATAAGAGGCTAGAAATAATGGGCCAGGCAGTGTTTAAATAAATACAGTTTCTGTGTGGTTATTTCAGGGGTTAAACTAGCCAGGCGGTGGGATGCAGCCCGCTCCACCATACTACAAATTGATGTATTTCTTTTAGTAGTTTTTGAAAATTTTAATTACATTCATCACATCATTGATATATATTCTTTTTTTCTTTGGACATTTGCCTTAAATTCTGAAAGGACAGATTCTTTAATTAAGCATTTATTAGAAATAATTGCTGTAAATGGCATACCAGCATAAATTAAGACTGATAATGCCCCTGCTTATATTTTCAGAAAAATGAAGTATTTTTCTGTGTTACAACATCAGCTACCTTTCAGGGATACAATGTAATCTTACAGGACAAACAACTGTTGAGAGATTGAACATCAAGAAATAAGATTGTAGATGCAAAAAAAAGATGCTTGCTAAACAGAAGGGGTATATGAGAACTACCAAAGATATACTGCATAATGCCTTACTAACCTTAAATTTTCTGAATGTTAGTAAAACAGGGACAGCAAGAGCAGACAGGCTTTGGATCATAAAAAGGAAGAAAAAAACCTGTTGATTTATATCAACCTGTATATTACAAAGATGCCATGACATCTGCTTGGAGAATGGGAGAGGTATTATGATGGGGCTGGGATTATGCTTAGGTTTCTATGGGAGATAATAGATTGTGAATCCCATCAGAACTGATAAAAGCCTAGCATGAACAAGAGACGTGTCCCAGATGCTGCAGATGTAGAGATGTCTTTTCCAAATTCAAGACACAGGAGGCCTTTGCAGCAAACAACTATTCCTCCTAACTGGGGACAGCTTAAGAATTAGAGTGACAGGAGAGGTCCTAATTCACATGACTCACAAACCTCTAAATTCTATGATTTATTTCTTGTCATGCTTTTTATGATAAAAGTGCAGGTAAAAGAAATGGATCATAATTATTGAGCTTTTATCCCCAATGCAACAATTAGCATAGCAGCAAGTTGGGGAGATATGGATATTTCTGTAGTGGTTAATGAATCTTCATGGCTACCTGGTTTTTATGAGAACAGAGGTCATGTTCAGCCAATGGATGAGGTTAGAGTGATTGACAATTACTCTGTGGGAGTACAAGGATTTCAAATTCACACAGAAAATAGAAATCAATGCTTAACTATAACCTCTCAAAACTATCCATAGTCAAAACTAAAAAAAAAAAAATAGCTGTAACAAGTTTTATATGCTTCAAGCATCTGGTTTTGAAGGGCAGAAGGTTAAAACTACAAGTTCGGAAAATCTACCTTTCTGCGAGATGTGGGTTACCAACAAGGACTCAGACTAGATGCACTGGCAACAATGCCATAGTGAGAGACATTGAGTGCTAATTAATATTTCCCAAGAAATTATGTCCAGTAAAAGAATGCAGGTAGGCCAGAAGAATGCATCAGATGACCTGAATCTGGAGTTGTGGGCCACCACGGGAAAGCTTGGAATGAACCTCGGTCTCTTGAATGGCCATCAAGTACCCTTAATCACAGACACCACCCCAGCTATACAAATTCCTTTATATTAAAATTTATAATATTTCTGTGATAATATAAATATAATAATAGTTTTTAGAAATTTTAGGAATCACATAGATAAAGCAATTGTTTCTGTAAATTAATAATTAGACATATTTATTAAAAGTCAGTATTATAAAATTATATTATTACATTATGATGTGAGTTATTAGTGGTACAAAGAGACAATCCAAAAAGATGAAGTTTAGTAGCTTTATTTTTAAATGAATAGCTCAAATTTTTGTTGGAAAACTCAAATTTATCTTAATATGCGCAAAACAAGTGTTGTTATTACTATCCTAACTTGACATAATTTCTTCATTTACTGTTTTATTCTGTGATTTTATTTATTGACTTACTCTGCTTTGTTTATGTTTTGAACATTCTTCATTTTCCTTCTGTGGACAAAAATCAAACAAGAAATCTGTTAGAACTGGAACCAAAGACACTACACACCAATAATGCTTCATTATCACAACATCTGAAAGCATATTTCTCAAAAAAATATTTTCTTTCTATACATTTCTATACAAATTATTAACTAAGCATCCAAGGGATTAAAGGTTTAAAGACTGTTACATAATTATTGAGATATTCAGGCAGGAGTATATGGATAGAGATGATGGTTGAGTTTATGAGAAAACATGAATACCCACATTATTGATTTTCTGCACCCTACTGAAAATCACGTGTTCAAATTATCAAGTACAAGGTGGATTCTGGGTGGCAAGAACATTCTGAGAAAATGTTCCTATTAATAGTTGATCTGACTTTAGGGATTCAGGATTTTTGAAGCTGTAGTTAGATAATAAGTTTACTAGAATAGCAACACGTGTTTGTATGTGTATGTGTGTTGTCAACCATGTTTGATGAATCTCATTTCTTTTAAACATCTACTCTATGCAAAGGGTATTTTTTATATAAGTCATTAGATGACTTGTCTTGTTTTTAATGTTTGCCCTTGGGGAACAGGACAGAGATTTAAGACATAGAACATTTTCTCTGATCTTTATATAAAAACATCACATTGGCTTTTAACTCCTGGCAAAGAGAAACACTGTCAACATCTGGAAACACCAGAAAGAGCAATTAAGGAAGCCTGGCCTGGAGTATCACTTCTGCTTTGCTGGGTGGTTTATGTCATAACTTGATTCACTGTGGGAGGTGAACTCTTACTCTGTAGACAGTAATAAATGGCAGCATCTTCAGACTGCACACTGCTGATCTCGAGAGAATAGTCTCTAGCATCTCCACTGCCCACAAACCTTGATTGCACACCATCTGCCAACCTTCTTGCATCATAGATCAGGAACTTAAGAGATTTCCCTGGTTTTTGCTGATACCATGCTAAAGCACCATATATATAGTCACTTGCTTGGCATGTGATAGTAACACTTTCTCCCAGAGATGCAGACAAGGAGGCTGGAGACTGGGTCAACTGGATGTCACATCTGGCACCTGAGATTGGAAAATTTAAAGAAAATTTCCACACAGTTAATTTTAATAGATGAAGAAATTCGCAAAGATCAATCAGCATTGACCATAGTCAGATGAATAAATTTCCAGTGTTTCCATCCTTACCTATAAGGCAGATCATTAGGAATCCCAGCAGCTGAGTTGGGGCCCTCATGTCTGTGATGCCACCTGTGTGAGGTTGAGACTAGCACAGGATATGACCTGATTATGAAGAAGTCCTTGAAGCTATAGGCTGTGCTCTAAGCACATGCAAATCAGCAAAGGCTGAGCAAAGCCAAATGACTGTCCAAGTTACCCATTATAGACCTGTGTCCTCTTATGTCTCAAAAGAGAAAGGCAGCACAGGTTCATTTGTATGGAATATGCTCCTCTTTACACAAGAACTGCACCAGTCTATGAGTTGCATCTGATCCTGATTTGTCATAGTCAACGTTGAATTTCCTTGCTATTTGTTCCCCCGTGGCAAGGAATGTACAATTTTATAGTATGTAAATCATAAATTGTCCTTTCACAGGTAACAGTAGATGTTATTGATGCCAAGGAGCTTACTGATTTTTTCTTTCCTGCTTTTTGTAAAACTGGATTTATTCTCACCATTTCTCCCTTCCATCAAAAACCTCCCATAGAACCCTCTCCACTCTTTTAAATTATTAATTATTAATTCATGCATATGTATATTTGTATATACATATATATTCCTGATACAATCTGTTGAGAACATATAATGTTGTTCATTGAGAATATATATATATATGTTTTCAGTGGACAACAAGTGTATGGTCTTCCCTAGTCCTTAACATAGCAGTGACAAGAGGCTTTGAAAATATGAAGTTCACACTCAATTTGTTCACAAGTAGTTTTTTTTCACAAGACCAAATATAGTGGTGATATGTTTTAGTGTCTCAATACAAAGAACCTTTGGACAGTCCTTTCAAAGAAGAAAAAAAATGCAGAGAGAAATGCATAATTTGCGTACATTTATACCATTCTCAGTCATCAAGATTGAAAAATTGAACAGAAGAAATGTTTCTTTTTTATTGTTTTTATTGAGCTGAATATTTTTCTATACTCCCATTCTTTCCTCCTACCTACCCTTCTACCTTCTTTCATAATCTCCACACTCCCCAATTTACTTAGAAAATTTTGTCTTTTTCTGTTACCTATGTAGATTAGATCTATGTATGTTTCTGTTAGGGTCTTTACAATAGCCAGTAAAATGTTCAACCTTGCCATAGTTTTTAAAAAATATTTATTTATTTATTATGTATACAATGTTCTGTCTGTATGCCTGCAGGCCAGAAGAGGGCGCCAGACCTCATTACAGATGGTTGTGAGCCACCATGTGGTTGCTGGGAATTGAACTCAGGACCTTTGGAAGAGCAGGCAATGCTCTTAACCTCTGAGCCATCTCTCCAGCCCCTTGCCAGACTTTTAATATTTTATAATTATCCAAGCTAGAGATTTCAGTATTAGTTGCACTAGATAAAATGGTTTCTCTCAGACATACTGACACATTTTTTATATAGACTGTTTTTTTCTCAAATTTTGAAATTTTGAAATACTTTAAGATGCCAAGCAGAACTTTCCAATCCAGTTATGGTGTTTTTCAGTCCAGCTGCTGCACCAGCTCTCGACTGGATTGCAGTGATTGCCAATGGAAAAGGAACAGGTGTGATACTCACCTGCCTATCTCAGAAGATCATCATTTAGAGTCAGAGCCCTAGAACATGCTTTTCAGCAACTTTAACACAGGAATTGTCAGAATCTTTAGTCTGCACTGAGTAACTGCGGGTGAGAAATGTAATATTCACAGGAGTGGAAAGTGACTATAGAAAATGCTGGGAACCAAGTTTATCAAAAACTAGAAGTTTCTCTTGTCCCCACTATTACAAGACTGGCTGTTTAACGATTTGTGATCTTGATTGGATAGGCATATATTTTTGTCTCCAACTGCTTGAGTGACTGTTAAGATGAGAAAAAGCTTGGGTTTTTGTCCAAGCATAATCCAGCAACAACTGGACAATAATTCTTGGCAAGGTGTAATTTTTTAAGAAAAACTAATGTACCAAACTTGGAGTACTTAATCCTGTGAATAATCTTCAATACTGAGAAGAATTATTCATAAGTTATCAGATATAAATATATGCAGAACACAATCTAATTCTGGCTCCTAGTCAGTAGGATAATATTGGGCTGAGAATCTGATTAATCATTGAAATGTTGTCTATTGGAATAAATTAACCTTGACTTAGAACCCCAGAATTGAATGGGCATGATGGTGCACTCCTATGGTCCTGCTCTTGGGAGTAGAAAGCAGGAATTCCAGCAAGGGCTACATGAGACCTGGATTTTATCAGAAAAAAAAATCTAATTTTTCTAACTCTTAGGAAATACTGATGACAATATATTAAACATAGCTGCATAAGTTAATGGAATGAGAATGTATTACTTTTGAAACACATATTCAGTATATATTTGAGTTGTAGCAGATAAGAGTATGTAGATTGGAAAACATATTTAGTGAAGAATTAGATAATATACCTGCTCTTTGGAAAACCCTAAGCATATGTAAATTAGAAGTTATATTTAGTAATATTGTGGCAAAACAAACCATTTTGAAACTATTCTACACTGCAATAACAAATTATAGGCTATTTCAGGTAACTTAGTTAATATGGTTCAGTGTGGGATATCTGTCTTTCTTTATTGGTCACCTCTCAGATTCTGTCTCATTGCCCTAGCTAAAACTTCAAGCACTATATTGAATAGTATGGAGAAAGTGAACAACTATGAACTGTTTCTCATTTTAGTAGAATCTCTTCGAGTTTCTCTCCACATGATTTTTTTTTCTGGTCACAGGCTTGTTGTAAATTAATTTTATTATGCATAGGCATGTCTCTTGTACCACTAATTTCTCCAGGACCTTTATTATGAAGGGGATGTTTGACTTTCTCAAAGGGCTTTTTTGCATCTAAGAGAGGATTATGTAGATTTTATTTTTCAGTTTACTTATGTAATAAATAACATTGACTGATTTTCAAATACTGAACTATTCCTGCCCTTCTGGAACTAACCTACTTGATTATGGTTGATAATCAAGTTTTTTTTTTTTTGATTCATATTGCAAGTATGTTACTGAGTACTTTTGCATCTACGTGCATGAGGGAAACTGGTCTATCATTCTTTTTTTTTTGGTTGAGTCCTCATGTGGTTTGTGTATCTGTGTAAATGTGCATTATAAGATGAATGGAGCAATATTCTGTCTGTTTCTTTTTTGTAGAAAAATTTGTAGACTATCAATGATAACTCTTCCTTTCATGTCTTGTAAGAGTCTGTTGCTACAGCTCCTTCCACCCTTTCAGGGAATAGCCGCTGAGATACCAGCCCATTGGGGTGTGGTCTCTCTCCCTTTTAAAAAAACAGACACTTCCCTTTCCTCTCTATCTGGCTTCCGGCTCTGCTTCTGGTGACTAGGCTTTTTTCCTGATTGTGCAGAGGGCTGTTTTCTGGGATGGTGATCTGTAAGTTTTCCCCTTTAAATAAATAACCATTCTATTAATCATAATTCCAAACTGGTGTGGGGTTGTTTGTGACTTACGCCTTCATCTGGTGCCCGAACGTTTGGTTTTAGGACTCCTGCTTCCCCCACCGCCAGGCTGCCTGCACCAGCCCTTGAAATTCTCCTGTGTTTGTTGTAAAAAGAAATCTGGTAAACGGAGAATGGTGACAGATCTAAGAGCTGACAACAAGGTAAGTCAACCTGTGGGCCCACTACAATCTGGAATTCCTTTGCTGGCAAAAGGTTTGTCAAGCAAATGGACCTAAGAAACAAGGAGGTGTGGCCATACGAATTTCTAACAAAGTTGACTTCAAACTAAAATCAATCAGAAGAGATGGAGAGGGACATTTTATACTCATAACATGAATAATTCATCACAATGAAGTCTCAATCTTGAATATCTATGACCCTAATATAAAAGCACCCACTTATTAAAAGAAACATTACTAGAACTCAAGGCAGTCATCAAACCACACACTAATAGTAGGAGACTTCAACACTCCTCTCTCACCAATGGACAGGTCAATCAGACAGAAACCTAACAGAGAAATATGAGAATTAATGGAGGTAATGAATCAAATGGACTTAACAGACATCTATAGAACATTACACCAAAATAGGAAAGAATATACCTTCTTCTCTGCAGCTCATGGAACATTCTCAGAAATTGACCACATACTCTTTAACAAAGCCAAGTTCCACAGTTACACAAAATATTAGTAACCACCTGTGTCTTATCGGATCACCATGGATTAAAGTTAGAATTCAACAACAATGCTATCCACAGAAAACCTAAAAACTCATGGAAACTGAACAGTTAACTACTGAAACACACCTGTGTCAAGGAAGAAATAAAGAAATTAAAGTCTTTCTTGAATTTAATGAAAATAAAGACACAACATACTCAAACCTATGAGACATTATGAAAGCAGTACTAAGAAAAAAAGTTCATAGCAATATGTGCCCACTTAAAGAAAACAGAGAAAGCACACATTGGAGACTTAACAGCCCACCTGAAAGCTCTAGAAAAAAGGAAGCAGACTCACAAAAGAGGAGTAGAAGACTGGATATAATCAGACTGAGGGCTGAAATCAACAAAATAGAAACACAGAAAACAATCCAAAGAGTCAATTAAACAAAAAGCTGGTTCTTGCAGAAAATCAACAAGATTGTTAAACCCCTATCCAAACTAATCAAACAGCAGAGAGAAAATATGCGAATTAATAGGATCAGAAATGAAAAGGGGGACATAACCACAAACACATAGGAAATTCAGAGAATCATTAGATCTTACTACAAAAGCCTGTATGCTACAAAATTGGAAAATATAAAAGAAATGGACTTTTTTTTAGATAAGTAGATATACCAAAGTTAAACCAGGACCAGGTGAACAATCTAAATAGAGCTGTTAGTTGCAAAGAATTAGAAGCTGTTATCAAAAACCTCCCTACCAAAAAAAAAAGCTCAGGACAAGGTGGTTTCAATGCAGAATTCTACCAGAACTTCCAAGAAGACCTAATGCCTATACTCCTTAATGTATTTCACAACATAGAAACATAAGAGTCATCGCCAAATTAATTTTATGAAGCTACAGTTACCCTGATAGCAAAACCACACAAAGACCCAACCAAGAAAGGGAATTACAGGACAATCTCACTCATGAACATCGATGCAAAAATTCTCCATAAAATACTGGCAAACCGAATCCAAGAACACATTAGAAAAATAATCCATTATGATCAAGTAGGCTTCATCCCAGAGATGCAGAGCTGGTTCAACATACTAAAATCTATCAATGTAATCCATCACATAAATAAACTGAAAGAAAAAAACTATATGATCATTTCATTAGATGCTGAAAAAGCATTAGAAAAAATTCAACATTTCTTTATAATAAAGGTCTTGTAGAGATTAGGGATACAAGGGTCATGCCTAAATATAATAAAACTATTTACATCAAGCAAACAGCTACCATCAAATTAAATGGAGAGAAACTCAAAGCAATTCCACTAAAATCAGGAACAAGAAAAGGCTGTCCACTCTCTCCATACCTCTTCAATATATTACTTAAAGTTCTAGCAATAGCAATAGGACAACATAAGGGGATAAAGTGTATTCGAATTGGAAAGGAAGAAGTAAAACTATTGTTATTTGAAGATGATATGATAGTGTATATAAGCAACCCCCAAAACTCCACCAAAGAATGCCTACAGCTGATAAACACCTTTAGTAAAGTGGCAGGATACATGATCAACTCCAAAAAATTAGTTGCCCTCCTATACACAAAGGATAATAAGCAGAGAGGGAACTCAAAGAAACTTTCACAATAGCAACAAATAGCATAAAATATCTTAGTGTAACTCTAACCAAGGAAGTGAAATATCTTTTTGACAAGAACTTTAAGTCTTTGAAGAAAAAAATTGAAGAGGATACCAGAAAATGGAAGGATCTTTCTTGCTCTTGGATTGGGAAGATCAACATAGAAAAAAATGGCAATTCCACCAAAGGCCATTAAAAAATTCAATGCAATCCCCATCAAGGGTCCATCAAAATTCTTCATAGATCTTGAGAGGACAATAATCAACTTTATATGGAAAAACAAAAAAACCCAGAATAGCCAAAACAATCTTATACAATAAAGGAATTTCTGAAGGCATTACCATCCCTAACTTCAAACTTTATTACAGAGCTACAGTATTGAAAAGAGCATGGTATTGACATAAAAACAGAGAAGTCGACAAATGGAATTGAATAGAAGACCCAGATTTTAACCCTCAATCCTATGAACAGCTGATTTTCGATAAAGGATCTAAAAGTATATGATGGAGGAAGGTCATTGGCTAATAAAGAAACTGCCTTGGATAATTTTATTGGTTAGAACATAGGTGGGTGGAGTAAACAGAACAGAATGCTGGGAGGAAGAGGAAGTGAGCTCAGACTCGATAGCTCTGTTCTCTGAGGCACATGTGATGAAGCTCTGACCCAGGATGGAGGTAGGCTAGAATCTTCCTGGTAAGTGCACCTTGGGGTGCTACACACATTATTAGAAAGGGGCTAGTCCAGGTGTGAGAGTTAGCTGAGAAGAGGCTAGATATAATGTGCCAAGCAGTGTTTAAAAGAATACAGTTTTTGTGTTGTTATTTCAGATAAAGCTAGCAGTTGTCCAGGAGCCGGGCTGTGGGAAGAGGCCCACAGCTCCTTCAACAAATGGTGCTGACATAACTGGATGTCAACCTGTATAAGAATGAAAATAGATTCATATCTATCACCATGAACAAAACTCAAGTCCAAATGGCATCAAAGACCTCAATATCAATCTGAACACACTGACCATGACAGAAGAGAAAGTGGGAAGTACTCTACAACATATGGTCACAGGAGACTGCTTCCTATGTATAACCCCAGCAGCACAGACATTAAGGGCAACATTGAATAAATGGGACCTTTTGAAACCTGGAAGCTTCTGTAAAGCAAAGGACACTGTCACTAAGACAAATAGGCATCCTACTGACTGGGAAAAGATCTTCACCAACCCCACAACAGACAAAGGTCTGATTTCTAAAATATATAAAGAACTCAAAAAACTAGACTTTAAAATGCTAATTAACCCAATTAAAAAATGGGGCACTCAACTGAACAGAGAATTCTCAACAGAAGAAGTTCAAATGGCCAAAGGACACTTAAGGTCATGTTCAAACTCCTTAGTAATCAGGGAAATGCAAATCAAAACAACCATGAGATACCATCTTACACCTGTCAGAATGGTTAAAATAAAAAAACACCAATGATAACCTTTGCTGGAGAGGATGTGGAGTAAGGGGTACACTCACCCATTGCTGGTGGGAATGCAAACTTGTGTAACCACTTTGGAAATAAGTGTGGCAGTTTGGTTTTATTTCTCATGAAAAGTAATTTCTAGGGCTGGAGAGATGACTCAGAGGTTAAGAGCACTGGCTGCTCTTCCAGAGTTGCTGAGTTCAATTCCCAATGCCCACATAGTGGATCACAACCATCTGTAATGAGGTCTGGCACCATCTTACTGTGTGCAGGCATACATGCAGACAGAGCATTATATACTAAATAAGTAAATAAATAAATCTTTAAAAAAGGAAAAATAATTTTTACTTAATTAAAAATTTGAAAAAAACATACTTTATAATAAATCATCTAAGGAGATCTTTGGTGAACACTGTCTGATATAGTTCCAGGTTCATTTCTTAGAAGAGGGTCTGGTCATGTAAATTTTTTTTTGTTTGAATAGGTATTGAAGAATAAAAGTGAGGTTTCTTGGAGGAAGGATCACCATTTTTGGACTGAGGTCAAGGTAAGAGACAATGGCTGGCTGTTTTGCCTCTCTAGTCTTCAGATTGTCTCTGAGTTTTTATTAATTGTGCTTTAAGACATAATGCTAAATATACCCTCAAAGTATTTGGCTTTGATTGTTGTGTTACTTTGAATCCTTCTAATATAAAGCTTTCTTTGAAAATGGCATAAGGAGGAGTGTTGAAATAGCAGGGGCTGGGCTGCATCCCCAACACCCTGGCCGCTTGCACGGCTAGCTTTACCCGAAATAATTACATGGATTCTTTTAAGCACTGCTTGGCCCATTAGCTTCAACCTCTTAACCCATTTCTAATCATGAGAGTAAGCACCCCAAGGTGCTCTTACCGGGAAGATTCTAGCCTACATCCATCTTTGGTCGGAGTTTCATCCCTCTGCCTCAAAGAGCAGAGCTATCCCATCTGCCCGCTAGACAGTAGCATGGTGTCTCTCTCTGAGGTGTCTGGCTCTGAGCGGAGCTGCATGCTTTCTGACCTCACTTCCTCTTCCTCTCAGGATTTTCTTCTGTTTACTCCACCCACCTATGTTCTAACCAATCGGGACCAAGCAGTTTATTTATTGCTTATCCAATGAAATCAACAGATTGATATGACACTCCCACATCACTTCCCCTTTTTCTGTTTAAACAAAAAAGGAAGGCTTTAACTTTAGCATAGCAAAATTACATATAACAAAGGAAAACAACTTAACTATCTATCTATTCTTCAACTGCATCAAAGACTCCAGAAGGATATAATATTATCTAAGCAAACAAGAAATAAGCAACTTTCAAACTCTAGAGATGACAGAGACTTCTCGCTGCCTGTACAGTCACCCAAAGTTCCTCTGTACTGTTGGGGCATCCATCTTCGGCCTGCAGGCCCATAGTCTCCAGCAGACATTTCCACAAAGCAGGAACTTTCAAAGGCAGTCACTATCTGCTTATCCTGAAGAATGTCTTGCAGACTCTTTCATGAATCAGGAACCCTGAAAGATCATCTCACCTTTAGGCAAGTTCAGCAGTCCTCTCTCTGCGGGTTCTCTGTGTCCAGTTTATGCAATAGTCCAGGCAAGAGCAGTTTCTTGCCCAAATGGCTATCAAACTCCATAAGAATCCTCTTCGATGCCCATCTTCCTCTTGAAGTAAATTAGTGCTGCCAGGAGCAGAGTGTCTCATTGTCATGAAAAACCCTAAATTATCAAAACATTTTAAATGCCATATTCTCTAGCCTTTGAAAGATATGAAGAATGCCTATCAGAAATATATCCATGCACATCTAGAAAATCTAACATGACTACAAACTTGACTATTATAGATGATTATTAAAAGCCTATATGCATTACAGTTTTAAGTGAACTACACAATCACAATAACTTAATCAAGATCAGAAATACAGATACATATAACAAAATTGACCTTAAATCTCTATCAATAAAGCAAGATATATACTAATGCAAATTATTCATACCTATATCATTTACCCCTTTAAATGTAAAAGAACATTTATAAACCATATTTGGGAACATGGGCGCAGTTTTTTCTCTCTGAACTGCTTCCTGCTGAATGGGGGCGTCGTTAATTAGGTCTTTCATGGTATAACCTGTGTGCTAGTTTCATCTCAATTGGCAGTTGAGCGAACCAATTTTCTGAAGATGTTCACAGCAACCTTTCAGGAGGGCGTGGTCCATCATACCATATTCGGATAGAAGAAATGAACAGGGTCTCATCCTCTGTGAAAACAAAACAAGAAACTCCTTTCCAAAGTATCATGTCCTTAGATCCAAATTGCAAAGTCAAGGCATTTCCAAAATATCTATGTCGAATTAGTTCAGCAGCATTTATAAACAAATATCTTTTAGTAGCTTTTGCTCCTTCCTCAGCATTCAAACAATTCAAAGAGAGCATAATAGCATACAGTATCAAGATTCTCTGTGTATTTTCCATCTTTGTACGCTTTATTTTAACCTCTATTTCATTTATTTTTACTTTTATTTTATATTCTCTGTATCTTTGTCCTGGAATAACTCTATAGACCAGGCCGTCTTTGAACTCTCAGAGATCCGCCTGTTTCTGCCTCCCAGGCATTGGGATTAAAGGCATATACTATTACACCTTGAGCTCACAGAGATCTGTTTGTCTCTGCCTTCTAGGCACTGGGATTAAAGGCGTGTGCTACCACACCTTGAAGTCACAGAGGTCAATCTCCCTCTGTCTCCCAAGCCTTGGGATTAAAGGCGTGTACTACAACACACAACTTCTCTTTTTCTTACTTTTTTTTTACTTTAAGAATTTTAACTTTTAGTCTGCATATTATTTTCAACACACTGTAAATCATTTAGAAATTTTCTTTATCTTTGAATCTCTCTTTACTGTACATCTCTCTTTGCTTTTCTGATCACATGAGTCTTTAAATTACTGAGCAATATGGGTAGGATTAAAGCCGTGGCTTTGCCAGCTAGATCCAGTCCATTCCTTAGCTTTCTGCCATTCCAACCTTGTGGCTGAGGTACCGGCCAGAGCCGCCTTCAGTGCCACAACTCTACAGTGTTTCAAGGTCCTTGCCAGCAAGCAAGCTTCTGCAGCCTGGGCTTGCAAACCGCACGACCCGCCCGCGTAAAAGAGTCAGAGTTTTCCCTGGCAGGACAGCCCAGAAAGCCAACATTTTTAAATGGCGCAGCTTTTTTCCTGCTACGGCTGAAAACTGAAAAGCATGCCTTCAGCTTTTCGTCAACACAGTTTAAGTGTTTCGTGGCAGGACCTCTTAATATAAAATTCCTTGTGAGAAAAGTGACAAATTGAATAGAACCAAAAAAGAAATTAATGTCTCTTTATCCTGTACATTTCCAAAGAAAATGTCCAGAATTAAAGTTTAGAATGCTTCTGGGTTATTCCAGGTGAGTGAAGTGAGTAAGTAGGGCATTCATTCACCTAAAATGTGATCTGCACAGGGCAATTGCAATAAAAATGCACTGATATTTTGAACCCAGACAAACATCACTGAGATTAGTGCATAAACTGCAATGCCCATTTTATAAACAAATACCATTTACCTGGAGTCACCACGATTTATAGAGCACTTGTTAACTTATTGCAATTCCCTGACAGTTAATTCTGGCTATGACATTGACAATGAAAGCATACATGTAAGAATCATAGGATTCAACTCTGAATCGTGATTATATCCAGACTCCATATATACTCCCTGTACATAGCTTTACATTAACAGGAAAGATGCTCTCTCTAGAAGATGGGTAAAGAGGCTGATGTATAGGCTTTGGAAATTGTATTCTTTCACTAAGAGAGTACCATTCTGGGTACTGACATTGGAGGAGAGAACCAAGTTCCTATAATTTGTCTCCATGCCTCACATTTGTACCATGGCACAACCTTCTCCAAAATAAATGGAAAAAATATGATAAAACTTTAAGAAAAATAGAAAGAGTGGCTTAAACTTTTGCCATTTCAAAGTCATTTTGATGATATTAGAAGCAGTCTTTTTGAGTTTTTAGGTTATTTTTATAAATTGAAATATTAAACATTTAAACTTTTATTCATTTAGCTAGAAATATGAACAATTGTCTCTGTGTGGATTTGTGTGAACAGATTAGAGATAGGTAATTTCTTATTAAATGGAAAGAATGACTTGTCTAGTCACCCAAAGCATGCAAAAACTAAATTGAAAAGAAATTATTCATTTTTATATGATTGTCAATCTCAAATATAGAATTTTCAATGAAGAAGTTCTTCAAGAATGAGGGGATCAGAGGATCACAAAGACAATTTGATTGAAGACAATTTGATGAGACATCAACTGATCAAACCTGAAAACATTGGACAATACAATAATTAGCATGGTTTACAAAGGGATGAAAATAAGAATATTTGAATTAGGCTAATATTTCAGATATTAACAGGAATCTAATAATTTATCAAATACTTTTACAGAATTCCCATTTATATAAAAGGGAAATATAACTATGTAGCAGCGAATTTTGCTAGGTGCTATCTTATATCTTAACCAAGTACCTATGTGGACATCTCAAAAGGATTAGATTACTTGAAGTCATGAGCCCTCTGTTGAGGATAAACCACCCGCACTTCAGAATGTGATTCTGTAGCACAAATTATAATTGGTACTACTAATAAAACCCAGAGTCAGATACAGGGGTTAATGCTGAAGATCAGAGAAGCAGAACAGTTAGCCACTAGAGAGTTCTTACTTCTACCAAAGCTGAGACAAAGAGGGTGATCCTATCCTCAGACTGCCTCCTCAGACTGACCTTAGATGATTGTCTTAGACTACACTGTTCCTCAGACTGCATCCTTAGACTATATCCTCAAACTGCTATGAGCTCCTGTCTCCTCCTGCCTTATATCCCTTTCTCCTTTCAGTGATAGCATTTTTGTCTCCACCTCCTTAGTGCTAGGATCACTTTGTCTGAGCTCTGTTTCTATTTTAGAGATTCAGTCTTGTGTAGGCCAGGGTAACCTTGAACTCACAGAGGTCCATCTGCCTCTATCACCCTAGTGATGGTATTAAAGGTGTATAACAACACTGCCTGGCCTCTATGGCTAACTAGTGTTTTACCACTGCAGTCTGATATTCAGGCTTCATTTGTTGTGATATAAATAAAATATCACCACATGACTCTGCCTGGACAAAGGGTGTTTAATTAAAGACATAATTCTCTTGGTGTCGTATTGTTGATTCTTATCTGAATGTAAATTGTGCCCTATATTGTTAAATAGAGAATTTTAGTAAACATAGGTATAATGGGAAAGAACATTGAAGGATTGAAGGCATAGTTCTATAAGTCAAGGTGAGAGGTCTCAGAGGAGAATAATGTGGATATCTCAATGTCACCAATATTGGTCATTGAAATGCTTTCAGTTTATCTGCACTTCCTTTATGAAAGATCTGTTGTATTACTTCTGTCATGAACAGACAATGTTAGTGATGACCTCCATTCAAATGTAAAGAGAATGGACTTCCATCCTTGCTCTGATTCTAAATTCACATATTTCACAGCCTAGTAATAAAAATAAATAATAATAAAATCTTATTTACTTTCAAAGATATTCCACTACTGTAAGCAAGGTTTCTCAGTACCCTTGCATAGATGATTTCTTCACATGTTTTGAGTGTGATTTCTAAAGAGAATAACAGTGCTTTTCTTGGAAAGTACTCTTCTTTTTACAGACTTTGTCTCTATAGTCTAAGCTGGGGGACTCAGAACTATCGTGCAATGTCCCTTTTATATCGCCCTGAAACTCTCCTGTGGCTGCAACCTCCCACAAAAAATGTTCAGTTCATTCCTGCATAGTTGTTCATTTATCTTCTTTATACCATAAAAGACAATCAGTGTCAATAAATGTCAAGACTGAGATATAAGAGATAAAAAATTTTTGAATGAGAAAGGAAAGTAATTGAATTATATATATATATATATATATATATATATATATATATATATAATTATGAAATTATGGCAGGGGAAAATACATTTCTAAGACCTTTTTTAACTTTCAAGGAGTTAGAATATCACAGTTCTATCTGGAAAAAGCCGGCTAATTCCAATGATGATAATGTGAGTTCTGGTTTTATAAAAAGAGTCTCATAATTGAACTCATTATGTATACAATCCTCTCAATTGTATTTAGGTTTCAAATATATAGGACTGGCATAGTTCAGTTAAATATATACACTTCTACTCTGGAAGATATCTCAGTAGTTTAAGACAATTCATTCTAGCCTGGTAAGTAACCTGAGATTAATCCCTTTGATCTATGGAACTGCCTTAAAAAGCTGGACACAAAAGTGATGCTCCTTTAGGTATAGCTAAGATGAAATGAGGAACATACAGGAAAATCACTGGAAGGTTGCAGGCCAGTTAACATAGAGTAAGATTACCAAGCAAAGCAGCAGGACTAATGTGGTCCTTGTCTGTATACAAGATGGAATGTTGACTTGTGACATCCATGTATGCTGTATGATATGTACATGTCCAACTTCATACATAGACATCAAACACGTACACACACACACACACACACACACACACACACACACACTAAAATTTGATCATACTCTGTAGCATGAATAATGAACACCAAGAGACAGATATTGGTGTTCATAGTGAATATCAGTAAAGCAAAATAGCCAAGCCACTAGAAAGTACTTACCTCTGTTAAATGTTCAGCCTGAAAAAGAGAAAGTTTCTTTCTACCCCACTTTATATTCCTTTCTAATGCTGGGATTAAAGGTGTGCATCATCACTGGTGGATTGGCCTCTGTGACTAATCAGTGCGGCCACTAGGATTAAACTTGTGTACCACAACTGCCTGGCCTGTATGGTTTACTATTTTGGCTGTTTTGCGTTCTGCTTTTTGGGTAAGTTTTATTTATTAAAATCAAATGAAATATCACCACAATATTCTCCCCCATTATCTTCCTTTATTCTCTTCTCCTTCCTGTTATTGACATTCCCTTTCTTCTCCCACACAAATTTTCCGATTTCTTTTCATTTCTTTATTTAGAGCCTTTAATTAGGGTTGCCTGTAAGAGCTCAGCAGTGGCATATTTAATTATGGAAGAATACTCTACTAGTAGCAACACCACAGAGGATTATATCTTCTCTTAAACCTAGCAATTATTAACGCCTATGGATTCTCAGGGATGAAGACGGCTTTATGATTCCCTCTCCCATATTCATTTAATTGTGTGTGAGGATATTCCTTAGGAAAGATACCCTGGGTTGTATAAAATAGAAAGAGGCAACTAAGAGTTTGCATCTCTTGTTGTTTTCTTTCTCTGTCCTGAGTGTAGAATTATTGTTACCAGCTTTTGTACCCTGATGCAGAGGTGGCTTCCCTGTCATGATAAAATTTGTTCTTTTCCAAAACATATTTTATATGTATAGGAGTTTTTGCTTACATATTTGTCTGTGTACCTCACATGTGACTGATGCATTAAAAGTAGAGAAGAAAGCATCAAATCCATTAGTGTTGCATTAGAGAGAGTTGAGAGCCTCCATGTTAGTGCAGAGAATTGAATATATGTCCTGAAGAAAAGCAGCCAGTGTTCTTATCTCATGGGCTATCATTTCCAGGCATTAAAATATATTCTTTAACTGTGAGCCAGAATAAATCTTTCATTGCTTTTGTGATGGTATTTTATCACAGCAACAAGAGAAGTAACTAATTTAAGGAGACCATAGGGTAAATACATAGAAAGAGAGGAGCTTTGACAGCTTATTACACAGAAGATGCTTTTTTCATTGAACTTCTAAGCATGAGAATCCTGTCTTCATAGCAAATTTCTTGATCACCAGTCTTGAACATTGAATTTCATAACACCAGTGTAAGCACATCTTACCGACTCTACTCTAGCCTCATCTCATAAATGTGCATCACATCCATTTATATGTGCTTTTCACTTCTCCATACGTGCTCTCCCACTGACCTGAATTCAGTTGTGAAAACAGCGCTCTTTTTGAAGTTCGGTCAGATTTGGCGATGGTAGCATGTGACAGAACATAGAACTTTCATGAGTTAAATGAGCATTTCTAAGGGTGCTGATTTCCAGTTTTGAAAAGGATGGGCTATATGAAAAGAGTGGATAAAAAATAGGCTTAGTATCCTAAAGTATCCAAAGGATATCATGAAATATGTACAATCTACAATGAGATATTAAGAGATATAGAAAAGTGAGATTTTTGATATTGGATGGCTTTGATTAAAGTAACTTATCAAAATATTAATGAACCGAGGAACCAAAGATTGCTTATGGGGTGTTTTAACTCTTTTTTAATGTTCACTTCAAAGCAGTACCAGATGAAAACTGAAAGAGTAAAACAGGAATATTTAAAAAGAATATAAAACTAATTGTTTTTTCTTTTCTAATTCTGTAAGGGACCTTTTTGATGTGGGAGTGTCATATATCAATCTGTTGATTTCATTGGCTAAGCAATAAATAAACTGCTTGGTCCCATTGGTTAGAACATAGGTGGGTGGAGTAAACAGAAGAAAATGCTGCGAGGAAGAGGAAGTGAGGGCAGAAAGCATGCAGCTCCGCTCAGCGCCAGAAGCCTCAGAGAGAGACACCATACTCCTGTCTAGCGGGCAGACGGGATAGCTCTTCTCTCTGAGACACACGCGATGAAGCTCCTCATCGACCCAAGATGGACATAGGCTAGAATCTCCCCGGTAAGCGCACCTTGGGGTGCTTATACACATTATTAGAAATGGGCTAGTCCAGGTGCGAGAGTTAGCCTAGAAGAGTCATGATAGAAATGGACCAAGCAGTACTTAAATGAATACAGTATGTGTGTTGTTATTTCGGGCATAAGCTAGCCACGTGGAAGCGGCTGGGGTGTTGGGGACGCAGCCCCGCCGCTGCTATTTCAACAGATGGCGCCCAACGTGGGGCTAACTGAATCCACTAAAAGCCTGAAAAAGCTTGGGAAAGAGTAAAGCGTGTTTTCTCGGTAGCAGCGATTTCTCGAGTCTGCACTGCTTGCTAGAGTCAAGCAAGAGCTCTCATCTGAGAGAAGCTTCCTGACTCAGCTTCAGCTGCAAAACCCTGTAGCTCATTAAGAGGTCCTGCCACGAAACACTTAAACAGTGTTGACGAAAAGCTGAACACATGCTTTTCGGTTTTCAGCCGTAGCAGGAAAAAAGCTGCGCCGTTTAAAAATGCCGGCTTTCTGGGCTGTCCTGCCAGGGCAAACTCTGACTCTTTTACGCGGGCGGGTCGTGCGCGTTTGCAAGCCCAGGAAGCTCACTTGCTGGCAAGGACCTTGAAACACTGTAGAGTTGTGGCACTGAAGGCGGCTCTGGCCGGTACCTCAGCCACAAGGTTGGAATGGCAGAAAGCTAAGGAATGGACTGGATCTAGGTGGCAAAGCCACGGCTTTAATCCTACCCATATTGCTCAGTAATTTAAAGGCTCGTGTGGTCAGAGAAAGAGAGATATACAGTAAAGAGAGATTCAAAGACAAAGAAAATTTCTAAATGGTTTACAGTGTGTTAAAAATATATGCAGACTAAAAATTAAAGTTCTTAAAAGTAAAAATAAGGAAGAAAGAGAGTAGTTGGATGTGGTAGTACACACCTTTAATCCCAACACTTGGGAGGCAGAGGGAGATTGACCTCTGTGACTTCAAGGTGTGGTAGCACACGCCTTCAATCCCAGTGCCTAGAAGGCAGAGACAAACAGATCTCTGTGAGTTCGAGGTGTGGTAGCATACACCTTTAATCCCAATGCCTGGGAGGCAGAGACAGAAGGATCTCTGAGAATTCAAGGACAGCCTGGTCTACAGAGTTATTCCAGGACAAAGAGATACAGAGAATATAAAATAAAAGTAAAAATAAATAGAGTTAAAATAAACCCATACAAAGATGGAAAATACACAGAGAATTTTGATACTCTATGCTATTATGCTCTCTTTGAATTGTTTGAATGCTGAGGAAGGAGCAACAGCTGCTAAAAGATATTTGTTTATAAATGCTGCTGAACTAATCCGACACAGATATTCTGAAAATGCCTTGACTTTGAGATTTGAATCTAAGGACATGATACTTTGGAAAGGAGTTTCTTGTTTTGTTTTCACAGAGGATGAGACCCTGTTCATTTCTTCTATCCGAATATGGTATGATGGACCACGCCCTCCTGAAGGGTTGCTGTGAACATCTTCAGAAAATTGCTTCGCTCAACTGCCAACTGAGATGAAACTAGCACACAGGTTATACCATGAAAGACCTAATTAACGACGCCCCCATTCAGCAGGAAGCAGTTTGGAGAGAAAAAACTGCGCCCATGTTCCCAAATATGGTTTATAAATGTTCTTTTACTTAAAGGGGGATATGATATAGGTATGAATAATTTGCATTAGTATAGACGTTGCTTTATTGATAGAGATTTAAGGTGAATTTTGTTATATGTATCTGTATTTCTGATCTTGATTAAGGTATTGTGATTGTGTAGTTCATTTAAAAAATGTAATGTATATAGGTTGTTAATAGATAATCATAATAGTCAAGTTTGTAGTCATGTTAGTTAAGATTTTCTAGATGTGCATAGATAAATTTTAGATAGACATTCTTCATATCTCTCAAAGATTATAGAATACGGCATTTTAAATGTTTTAATAACTTAGGACTTTTCATGACAATGAGACACTCTGCTCCTGGCAGCACCAATCTGCTTTGAGAGGAAGATGGGCATCGAAGAGGATTCTTATGGAGTTTGATAGCCATTTGGGCAAGAAATTGCTCTTGCCTGGACTATTGCATAAACTGGACACAGAGAACCCGCAGAGAGAGGACTACTGAACTTGCCTAAAGGTGAGATGATCTCTTGGGGTTCCTGATTCATGAAAGAGTCTGCAAGACATTCTTCAGGACAAGCAGATAGTGACTGCCTTTGAAATTTCCTGCTTTGTGGAAATGTCTGCTGGATACTATGGGCCTGTAGGCCGAAGATGGATGCCCCAACGGTACAGAGGAACTTTGGGTGACTGTCCAGGCAGCGAGATGTCTCTGTCATTTCTAGAGTTTTGAAAATTGTTCACTTTTTTTTACTATGTTACAGTTAAAGCCTTTCCTTTTTGTTTAAACAGAAAAAGGGGAAGTGATGTGGGAGTGTCATATATCAATCTGTTGATTTCATTGGCTAAGCAATAAATAAACTGCTTGGTCCCATTGGTTAGAACATAGGTGGGTGGAGTAAACAGAAGAAAATGCTGCGAGGAAGAGGAAGTGAGGGCAGAAAGCATGCAGCTCCGCTCAGCGCCAGAAGCCTCAGAGAGAGACACCATACTCCTGTCTAGCGGGCAGACGGGATAGCTCTTCTCTCTGAGACACACGCGATGAAGCTCCTCATCGACCCAAGATGGACATAGGCTAGAATCTCCCCGGTAAGCGCACCTTGGGGTGCTTATACACATTATTAGAAATGGGCTAGTCCAGGTGCGAGAGTTAGCCTAGAAGAGTCATGATAGAAATGGACCAAGCAGTACTTAAATGAATACAGTATGTGTGTTGTTATTTCGGGCATAAGCTAGCCACGTGGAAGCGGCTGGGGTGTTGGGGACGCAGCCCCGCCGCTGCTATTTCAACACCTTTTGGTTCAGGTGATGTGTATATACATGAAATACTTTTGAAAGTGTAAAATCTAATGCAAAATTCTACTCATTTCCATTCTAACTCTGTAGAAACTCATTGAGTTATATAGACATTTTTATTGCTGACTTTGATGGACAATATTATTTTTCTGCAAATTTTATGATAAAGTTTAAAAATTTCTCTTTAAATGTATATTAATAATAAGGCTTCTTTAACTTTCTGCAATTCTTTCAGAAGATCAATCACCATCCTTAATAATAATGTACCCACGGACAAGTATGAAGTAGTGAAGGGAATGATAAAAAACAACACAGCACTAGACTGAAACTGTTCTTTGACACACAGAAAAAAAACGTGTTATCTGAATACAGATCTGGTCTATCATCTCTCTCTTGAATACCTGAACATACTTGTTCTTATGCTGAGTTCATAAAATGAGCCCAGTTTATCCTACAGGTGGCACCAGTCCTACACACCACTGTAGATTTGCATATGACCAGAGCACAGCCCACAACTAAGGGTTTCTTAAGCAGTCATTGACACCCTGTGCAAAAGTCATTCTCAGTGAAGATACATAATCAATATGATGGTCCTTGTTGAGCTCCTAGGGCTGCTACTGCTCTGGTTTTTAGGTAAGGAAGACAGAAATAGGGGAGCAGTGTGGGGAGTGCTGCCTTGATTTTTATGTAAGTTGTCCTATAACATGGTTAACATCACATATTTGTGTATATTTCTACCGTCAGGTGTGAGATGTGATATCCAGATGACCCAGTCACCATCCATACTGTCTGCATCTCTAGGAGAAAGTGTCACCATCACTTGTCATGCCAGCCAGAATATTAACAGTTGGTTATCCTGGCACCAACAGAAACCAGGGCATGCTCCTAATCTCTTGATCTATAAAACATCCAACTTGCATACGGGAGTCCCATCGAGGTTTAGTGGCAGTGGATCAGGGACACATTATTCTCTCACCATCAGCAACTTGCAGCCTGAAGATACTGCCACTTATTATTGTCAGCAGGATCAAAGTGTTCCTTTCACAGTGATACAACTCATAACAAAAACCTCCCACAAGTGCAATGGAGTAAGAAAAAGTTGCCCCAGATGCTTCTTGTAGTGCCTGCACCTGCTAATATTTTGTTATTAGACTTGCCTGAGCTTTGAAGGTCATTGGGAAAATTGCAGAAAACTATCAATGTGACACTTTTACATTTAACTCTACTCTTCTCTGTCCCCAAAACACAAAATGATAAAATATTTCAAAATTTAATTAAAAGCAGTTTCTTTTATGTTTGAATGATCGTAGCTCTTTTATTCTTGCAATTTATACAGCAATGAGATATCATTACATGATACCTCCAGGGAGATTATTTTAATTCAGGGAACTAATGTCTAGATAACAATACCTTATGGTCTGTGATGTGCTAGATTTGATACTATAGTATCTACCAAAACTTGATATTTAAATACTTGAGACCAGTTTTGACTAGATTATGGTACATTCTAGAATCTTTAGTTTGTATATGCTCAAATTGGATGAGGTTTTTCAGTAGACAGAAACTTGGGTGTATATTATCTCTGCTTGTTTCAAAATGAGCTATAGCTTTAAGAACCAGCAGCTTGCTAATGGATTGACTCCAAATGACTTCCCTAAAGCTATGGCAAAAAAGCTCTAAAAAGCTGAGTCCAAATAAATTCTGTACCTTTTAAATTGTTTCTAATATGTATTTTCATCATGGCAATGCAAAGCTTACTTACACGAGGAGTCTATTATTTCCCGGAAGTAGATATTAGAAGTAGGGGTTCTTAGTATTCATTCACAAAACATTGATTCACATCATGCTTTTCCTGGATATGTACAGAAAACCTAATAATGTTTTCTAATACTCTATGTTCCTGTAAACTGAACACTGGTGGTTTTCCAGATCCTACCCTGTTGGCCCATGGAGATTTATGCTTATGATTAAAAATTTCAAGATGTATAGCTGAGCCATAATTGAGAAAATTATAGAAAAAAGGTGTGTGGAGAAATGCAATATTTGAAGTATTTAAAGTGAAAAGAGTTCACAGTAGGTGGTTTTGAAGAAATTGAAAATTCTTATTTACTCATATAGTGAGAAGAAAAGGAGGAGTAATATTAATTGAATGGCAGTATTTTTAAATCTTTCCATTTCTTTAACATGCAAATGAGTTGGTACTTAATCGAAGACCTATTTTTTATTTCTAAATAGACTACTCTTATATATATGAGAGAGAGAGAGAGAGCTGTTGATTTATGGGCTAATAATTTAATTTCCTAGTATGATTTCCTATAGTGCTGATTAATTACGGGCCTTTTAAGGATTACTGAGAATCAAAACATGATTTTGATTCAACTAGCAAGTACAAAATGACACAAGATGTAAGGATGGTAGAGTTACCATTTTCACCCCAATGACTAAGGGAACAAGTTTCAAGAGCGTATTCAGCTACTTTGTGTTTTCATTGATAGTGGAGCCCAGGTTTCTAGTTAGAATCTACCTTCTCATTAGAACCTATCCTTTATTTGGAAACAACTTGACTGAGTATCTGATCCCATTTTATATAAGTCAGTTAATGTATATAACGTAGATTCCATATTTCTGTGTTAAAATTGGTTCTCATATGGAAAGTACCTTTATTTTGCTGTAACAGCTTAACTAATGATGTAGTGCAAATGCTTAATATATTGGGACCTATGTGTTTATGAAATGGTGAGCAGTATATTCTAAAGCCAGGTTATATCTGGAAATATTCTCAGTGAATGTAGTTAAGTGTGGTCTAAGAGTATGCATTCATCCAATTTTCCATTCCTGTGACTCTGAGTGGCAGAGACCCACATTGGAGCACTGGACTGAGCTCCCAAAGTCCAGTTGAAGAGAGGTAGGAGTAAGAATATGAGCAAAGAGGTCAACAACACGATGGGTATACCCACAAAAACAGTGTACCTGAGCTAATGGGAGCTCACCAATACCAGTAGTACTTAGAAAAAAACAAGCATAGGACCAAAATAGTACCTCTCAATATGGTTGACAGTTGCATAGCTGGGGCAGACTGAGGGGCCACTGGCAGTGGCACCAGAATTTATCCCTACGGCTTGTACTGACTTTTTGTGAACCTATTCTCTTTGGATAGATACCTTGCTCAGCATAGATATAGTAGGGAGGGCCTTGGATCTTCCACAAAGCAATGTGCCTTACCATCTCTGAGGAGTGGATAGGGTGGGGTGGGTAGGTTAATGGAGGGAATGTGAGAAGGAAAGGGACTGGGAATTTGAATTGGTGTGTATAATGAAAAAAGATAATTTGTTTTGGTTTTTAAAAAAAATAGTATAAATAACAAATAAAAAGGTTCCTCAAATCTCTGTCCTGGGTCAAAAGTGCATTTTACTCTATTAAATAAAGAAAGAGCACAAAACCGCCCAGGAAAAGTTACGATGTGCTTTTGTAAAAAATAAAAAATAGACTATTCACAATAAAAATTACTATTTTTTATCTCCTGCTACTTTTCTTCTTTTGTATAAAATATAAATATATTAACTTATTCATTAATATTATGTAAATATGAAATATAAACTTACTTAGTTCAAGAATTTTACATTTTTTATATATATTTTTAAATATCTGTAAAACATATAAGAAAAGAAATTATGTCTGGACAGATGGCTCAGTGGTTAAAAACACTGATCTTTCGTGAATTCAAGGTGTGGTGGCACATACCTTTAATCCCAGCAGTTGGGGGACAGAGGCAGGCAGATCTCTGTGAGTTCAAGGACAGCTTAGTCTACAGAGGGAGTTCCAGGACAGCCAAAGATACACAGAGAACCTGTCTCAAAAAGCCAAAAATTAAAAGTAAAAATAAAAGTAATAGAGATTAAAATAAAGACACATAAAGATAAAAAATGCATAAAGAGTATGGATACTATATATTATGTTTTCTTTGAATTGCTTGATAGCAGAAGCACACGTTTTTTATTAAATAAAATAAAAGGGGAAGAATTGTGAGGGCTTACAAATGCCTATTGCAATTTGTCTAAAAGTTAGAGAGTTTGAGCTTATTTTTGCTCTTTCAAAGTTGTTAACAACAGATGTAGCTACACATCCTGACCAGGGATGCTCACTTGATATTTTGGACATTAAGATGGCCCATAGAGGTGGATTAGTCTACATTGACCAAAGATCAGAGAATAAAAGCATACTCCTTTTTTCCTTCATTTGAAATCAGAAGTTTGACATATTGAGTTGCTGGCTGCCTGCGGTATACTCAGTCTAGGATATGTTCACTGCATATCCTGCCTGAGACATCAAATGCTTTAGTCAGGAGATAATAGCTTGATTTCTCATGTATTGAAGCAAGTAATTATTCTGATCATGCCTTGTGTCATGATAAGCAGTCTTTTGCTTTATTCTCCTCTTTTGTATTGTGGGTATAAAAGTAATTGAAAAATAAATGTAGGCATTTTCTGTATTCACTGAGTTGCCTTCCCAGTACTATACTGTGCCTCTGTATTTCTTTCTTATCTTTTTTCCTCCTACCTAACTTTTCTCATCCACATGCCCCTACCATGGAAACTATGAACCTGTCATAGCTGGACTGTGACAGAAGTCATATTGAGCAAAATGTGGTTTACAATAGAAGGGATTGTATTACTGATTCAAAATATTTTTGAGCCTCTCTGAAAATATTCATGGTCATGTTTCTTTGCTTTGATGATATATCTGGAAAACTGGAAGGCTCAGATTCAGTAAAACCCTGTAGCTGAGTCTATAATTTTGTTTTTCCTCAGTGTGTTGAAAAGCCGGTATAATTACATAAAAGATGGGCTCTATCAGTGGAAATGGATTAAGAGGTTTTAAGAATTCTGCAGAAACTACCTATGCCTGAAGAAAAGGAAAAGAACAGGATGACAGAGTTGTTGTTCCATGAAGAAAGGAGTTTCCATACAAGTAATGCCTCAAATGAAGAGACTAGTGACTAACAAAAGAATAGATGGAATTTTATGGAAAGGGTGTGACTGCAACATTGTTTTCTTTTTCTTGCTATGCTCTCTTTGTTTAATGCATCTTTTACTGCTGAGGCCTATTTTGCCTCTGTGTCTGATTTTCCTGTATTTCACTTTGTTAACCAGAAAGAGAATAACATTCCTGTTTATGTATATGCCTCTGAGATTTTGGTTGTCAGGAGATTAAGAAGGATAACACTATGGGTTGGGTTTTGGGAATTTCTTTTTTGTTTTACATCAGTTAAAGTCCAACTGTGATTTTATCCAGGGTACCAAAGTTATAGGACAGATACCTATCATGATCAATTTGTAGAAACGGCCTTCATGGTTCAAATGGAAGGGTACATAACATGTTCAGAAAGCATAATGCTCCCATAAGTTTTCAGGTTCTCTATTTGTAAACTATTTCCTTAAGAATTAATTTATATACAGTAATGAATTCACACACACACACACACACACACACACACACACACACAAAACTAACTTTTAGCAACAAGGACTACTATAGCTTACCTACTTCCTTCATTCCTCCAGTTTCTGGACCTCACCACAGTCTGTCTCTTCTCATGTTAACACTTTTACTCTTCCAGATCTTGTCTCTCTCCAGCCTGTCTGCTCCCTGTCAAAAAACTTCAAATAATGTTGGACCCAGTTTAAAGACTCATGGTAAATTCCCATTGGCCATCTCATTGCCTGTGTGCTAAGAGTATGCCCTCCTTTCCATGCTACACAATCAGTTTCCTGTGAGATATCAGTCTTCTCATCTTACTCACTTTCAATGACTTTGTCTAAAAAAACGAACATTTTATTTTCTTGTTTATATTTTATTACTTACACCATGTATATCAAGGGATGAGAATACACCACTTAACTATTTTATGCTGTATATAAGACTTTGAGTGTGTCTGTGTAGCAGGAATATAAATGCAGTTCTGTTGTTTATGATCTAGTCTGGTTAAGCATTAATTTACACAGGGTTAGAAAGTTAACATCTCTAAGTTTGAATGGAGTTAAATTTTATAAGAAGAAAAAAATTTTCCACAGGTGAGATGTAATAAGACTAAATGGAAATGGAAAAAATTAAAATGTCCTATACGTATTATGAAACTACCAAAGAGAGAAAGAGTATACAATTACACACATGCACATGCTTACCCATGTGTGTACACATACTCACACATAAGTAAGATACCTAAAAGTGCTTGAATTAGTAAAAAATGAAAGTAATGTAGTCAACAGTAGTTTCTATGGAGCTTAGAAGATGCTTAGTGCTTTACAAATGTACTCTTCAGAAATAAAAATCGCCAGCAATAACCAGAAATATCTCTCTTACACATGCTTGTAGAAAAGCTATGAAAATTAGTCATCTGTTTGGTTAATAGAAATAAATTTCTAATCCTATATGAAACAGAGACAGCCAAACATATTGACACTGTGGAAAACAATGCTAATAAAATGCCAGACTTTGTTTGGAAACTGGTTAATAATGTAAATGTTTATTTATAAGATTAACACAAAATAAAGAAACATAGTATAAAGAAAAATCAAAATAATACATCACAAATTGAATGGGATTTAATTAGAATGATTGGATGAAATATTATAAATGTATTAGTGATACATTTTTAATATTAAATTTAATGTTGAAATGGAAAAAGTGAAAAACAGACCAGAATTTCAATGAATTTTACAAAATAACATGAACAAAACAAAACCTCAATAGGTGAAAACTGTATGTGATTAAAAGTATTACTTGTTACTAACAAACAAAAAACAGAAAATATTGAAATATACAGAAGAATTGGTAAGTACAGTCAGCCAAACAACTTTAGGGAGAAAAAATTCGACATACTTTGAGGGGAAATTTACGAAAGCAGAGCTCCAGCCAATTTTGTAAAATCAAAGACTCTGTGAAATACCTCTTACACCAAATATGTATACACACAAACACACACACAGATAAAAGCCATACACATTTGGATATACACACAATTTGTTTATGTCCTAAAATTGCCAATGACTTTCATATTGTCTCCAATATCTTCAGGTATTATCAGTATTATTTTTAAAAGAAAATAAAATCGATGAAAATTACTTTCCTAAGAGTTGATTCATTTGCAAAATTGAAACCAAAAATCACTGAATAAGCATGTAAGCCTCTAGAAGATAAAACTCTCAATCTTTAGAGCTGTTGACAGGTATCATTTAAACTCTTCTGGAATATAAAGAAGACAAGAGAGATTTGCTATGTTGGTATTGTACTCTGTGAGAAAAACATATTGGTACTTTCCCGTATTTTTTCTGAAAGGGTTCATGAAAATCAGTGAAGGTATCACTCACATACCTACTGAGCCTTTATATTCAGCCACCACGAAGGAGCAAACTTTAATGGATTTTACCCCTCAATAAATCATGGATCAAAGACCTCTTAGTCACATTTTGTATATCTTTTCCTCTAAAAAAATCTAAAATTTGGGCAAGAGAAGCATAAATTGTTTACACTGAGCATAGACTACATGTAAGTAAGGGTCACCTTTACTCAAAGTCTGGTTTTCATTGAAACAAGAGGAATGTCTCTGAAAATAATTTATTAATATGGTCAATATAATTACTGTTTTTTTTTTTATTAAAGATTTCTGTCTCTTCCCCACCGCCGCCTCCCCTTCCCTCTCCCTTCCCCAATCAAATCCCCCTCCCTTGTCAGCCCAAAGAGCAATCAGGGTTCCCTGCCCTGTGGGAAGTCCAAGGACCACCCACCTCTATCCAGGTCTGGTAAGATGAGCATCCAAACTGCCTAGGCTCCCACAAAGCCAATAGGTGCAGTAGGATCAAAAACACATTGCCATTGTTCTTGAGGTCTCAGTAGTCCTCATTGTCTGCTATGTTCAGCGAGACCGGTTTTAACCCAGGCTTTTTCAGACCCTGGCCAGCTGGCCTTGGTGAGTTCCCGATAGAACATCCCCATTGTCTCACTGTGTGGGTGCACCCCTCGCCGTCCTGAGTTCCTTGCTCGTGCTCTCTCTCCTTCTGCTCCTGATTTGGACCTTGGGATTTCAATCTGGTGCTCCAATGTGGGTCTCTGTTTCTGTCTTGTTTCATCACCTGATGAAGGTTAATATTCAGGAGGATGCCTATATGTTTTTCTTTGGGTTCTCCTTCTTATTTAGTTTCTCTAGTCTCAATGACCTTTATTTATGGCTAGAAACCAAATATGAGTGAGTACATCCCATGTTCCTCTTTTTTGGGTCTGGCTTACTTCACTCAGGATAGTGTTTTCAATTTCCATCCATTTGTCAGCAAACTTCAAGAAGTCCTTGTTTTTTACTGCTGAGTAGTACTCTAATATGTATATATTCCATACTTTCTTCATCCATTCTTCAATTGAAGGGCATCTAGGTTGTTTCCAGGTTCTGGCTATTACAAACAATGCTGCTATGAACATAGTAGAGCATATACTTTTGTTGTATGATATGGCCTCTCTTGGGTATATTCCCAAGAGTGGTAATTCTGGGTCCACGGGTAGGTTGATCCCGAATTTCCTGAGAAACCTCCACACTGCTTTCCAGAGTGGTTGCACAAGTTTGCATTCCCACCAGCAATGGATGAGTGTACCCCTTTCTCCACTGTTCTGTTTTTTAATTGAGGCAGAATTTCACTATATTGCACTGGATGCCCTTGAACTCACTGCATAGTACAGGGTGGCCTCAAATGCACAGGGATATATGCCTGCTTTTTGCTTCTAAAGTACTATATTAAAGGCACACCACATGGATGTCCATGTCACATTTCTTAAGACTGATATTTTTAATTAGTATACAAAATAATGAATTTCATTGTAGCATTTTATACTTTGATTTTGTTAATCATCTCCATTCTTATGCCCTCTCAAGAAGATGAAGAAAGTGAATGAAATACATTTCATAAGCAAAAGATGAGGATACTGGGGAGAGGAAAACAGACAGCAGAAAAAGACTTTGCTTACACTTCAATAACATCCATGAATGGTGAAAAGAGACCTGGAGAGGTTAACTGATTTTCTGGCTGCTCTCCCTTCATCATCTAGATCTTGTAACAACTCAGAAATTTCCATTTATTATTATACAGGATCATGGCAGCAAGTGAGCAAAAGAATAGTGATAGAAGACTAACAAAAATATTACTGTTGGACACCCAACACAAAATCTTTATAGTCTGTCCACTGAAAAATAAAAGATGTTTAGAATAGTCCCTTCCATTTGACTCCAGATATGATAGTGTAATCTAAGTCAAATTTATTTGAAAAATGTATACAAATCAGCAACTTAAAACTATTTAACATTTGCATATACACAAATAAACAAGCAATCCTTAATTTACCATGTTTTAAAATGTATGAAATAATTCATATGCCTGTAAAAACGAAAGCATGCAGTAGGAGAAGAAACCCCAGGTTATTTTTCTATAAACGGCAACAGGAGGGAACCATACAAAACTTAGAGCAGAGAAAGCTCTGCCCTGTCTCCTGAAGTTTATACTAATCTTATATATCTTTATTGCTATTAGTTAGTCATGAAATATAAGAAATCATCATTTTTTATTTTATTAATTTTTTGAGCTCTACATTTTTCTCTGCTCTCCTCCCTGCCTCTCCCCTCCCCTTCAACCCTCCTCCTAGTTCCCCATGCTACCCATTTACTCAGGAGATCTTGTCTTTTTCTACTTCCCATGTAGATTAGATCTATGTATGTCTCTCTTAGGGTCCTCATTGTTGTCTACGTTCTCTGGGATTGTGGTTTGTGAGCTGGTTTTCTTTGCTTTATGTTTTAAAATTACTTTGAGTGAGTAAATGTGATAACTGTCTTTCTGTGTCTAGGTTACCTCACTCAAAATGATATTTTCTAGCTCCATCCATTTT
Organism: Microtus agrestis; assembly: GCA_902806775.1. NCBI lineage: Eukaryota > Metazoa > Chordata > Mammalia > Rodentia > Cricetidae > Microtus > Microtus agrestis. The sequence continues at coordinate 100,285 of CADCXT010003564.1, forward strand.
CCTGCAAAATTCAAAGACCTCAACATAGCCAGCCACACTGAACTTCAAAGAAATAAAGTGGAAAATACACTTGAATGCAGTGGCACTGGAGACCACTTTCTAAATATAACCCCAGTAGCACAAACACTGAGAGAAACAGTTAATAAACGGGACCTCCTGAAACTGAAAAGCTTCTATAAAGCAAAGGACACAATCAACAAGACAAAATGACAACCTACACAATGGAAAAAGATCTTCACTAACCCCACATCAGACAGAGGTCTGATCTCCAAAATATACAAAGACCTCAAGAAACTGGTCATCAAAAGAACAAATAATCCATTTAGAAAAAAAAAGGAATACAGCTGTAAAAGTAGAGAACTCTCAACAGAGGAATCTAAAATGGCTGAAGGATACTTGAGGGAATGTTCAACACTCTTAGACCCAAGAGAAATGCACATCAAAACAACTCTGAGATTCCATCTTACACCTATAAGAATGGTCAATATCAAAAACACTGATTACAACTTATGCTCGAGATGTTGTGGGGAAAAGGGAACACTTCTGCATTGCTGGTGGGAATGCAAGCTGTTACAGCCCCTTTGGATGTTAGTGTGGCGATTTTTCAGAAAATTAGGAAACAACCTTCCTCAAGAGCCAGTAATATCATTTTTGAGTATATATCCAGAAGATGCTCAATTGTACCACAAGGACATGTGTTCAACGATGTTCATAGCAGCATTGTTTGTCATAGCCAGAATCTGGAAACAACCTAAATGCCCTTCGACTGAAGAATGGATAAGGAAAATGTGGTATATTTACATAATAGAATACTTCACAACCTCCTCTAACTCAGAAATAATCTTACAATTTATATTATGCTTTTGTTCAACATTTTCCATGTTAACTGGAAACAAGAAAAGACTCAAAATGGACTACTCATTGGGTAATTAGCTACAGAATATTTTTCTATCTCGTACAAAGCTAAGAAAGTGTGTTGACATCTGCATACTTACCTGAATATATGATGTTCAAATATAGGGAAAATATCAGCTTATAGTAGCTGGTGCAAAGAATGCAATCTTGTTGTGTTGCATGGAATGGTTACGAATGAAGGAGACACAAGGGAAGCCCTTGGACAGAATGTTATATTAAGATGCATCAGCGCTGTGAATGCACACTAAACTATATTCAGTACATATTTAACATCTCTCCCTTTCAAATAAGGTGTTTGGCTTAGCAAAATAAAAAATTCCAGATCTTATTTTGAAATAAATTACTAACAAGGAAATCAGACCCACACAATAAACAAATACAAAACTAATACACAGTGGAAAAAGAAAGAAAAGGTTAAAGCTTGGATAGAACCGTGTAATGATCTTTAAATGGGCAGAAATAAAGAACCATAAAGTACATTCCTTCTGCTGAGGACAGAGGTCTGAGATCTCCTAACACCTGTTCTTTGAGACTCATAAGAAACCTTGTATCAAGTTGCTTAGAGGGGAGACACTAGGCCTCTGATATCTTATTCCCACTGGGCCTGGCAGTTTGTCTCACTACATTGCACCCACCAGGGGATTTGCATATTGCTCCCTAGGAAGGCCCTCCCTGGCAAGTCTGAGATAAGGGTCAAGCTGAAATTTTCTTGACAGTACATGGTTTCTCAGTTACATTCAGACAGTGCCCTGCAATTGGGACTGCTCCTGTTCTGAAACCCTGGTAAGGGCAGAGGAGAACAGAACAGAGAGTGTGAAAGCAAGGGAATTCCTGAGACCAACTGCTGCCCTTAATGGGGTTTGCCCTTGTGTATTTTGTGTGCATATTAATCATATTTTTGAATTTGGCATGGTGTAATTAGAGCTGTGAAAGTGAGGAATATTGTGGAAGGAGTTGGGTTCTGTTACAAATTCCAACAGAGATAAATGGAGAAGGTGGAGACTGCACTTAGGGGACACTTGCCTTTAAATTCCTTGCTCTTTTTGAAAAGTGATATTGTGAAGTATGAGCTTTAACTGCTTCAACCAAAATGATCATGCTATTTGAAATAAATAACAAAGAGTGACAAACAAATGCTTTTAATGTTGTAAATTACTGTATAACTTTTTTTCAGATATCAGTTGAGATATCATAATGTCCCAGATTCCTCATTCTATCCTTGTCACCTTTGAGAGCCAGATTATGGCACCTGTGTCCTGTCAAGTCTAAACCTTAACTGTGCTATTATTATGGTAATTATGTCAGTTCCTGCCTGAGGTCAGTACAGTTCAGCATGGCGCAGCTGCTCCTGTATCAGATATATTTGGTGTGCCTGAGCTTCGCACAGTTCCAGGCACACAGCAAGTCCACATTGGAGCCAGAGTCAGCAGTTTAAGTCTGAGACTGAGCGTGCAGCACAGAAACTCTTTTCATCCAAGTTACAGGCAAATCTGACACGCAGAGCACTGCGCAGTCTCTGTATGGCGGCAGGAATCCGCCATACTCTTCTGCCTGCCTAAGCCTGAATTTGCCTTCTGTTCAGGTACAGGCAGGGAGTGCTGAGCCTCTGAGCCATCAGCAAGGTCTCAGAGTACTCTCCTTCCAATCCCAAGCAGTAACAGAAACATTCATTCCCATAAAAGCCTTTGAAATGCTTTAAAGCCAGAGTTTGCAGTGGCGGCACAGCTCCAGGAAGCCGCAGTTTAAAATGACGCAGCTTTTTTTTCTTTTTTGCTGATATAAATCTCTCTACAACACGCCACCAACAAACAGCAAAAATCTGTGTTAAACTCTGTTTTTTCTTTGTTTAAAATTAACCTCTCTCAGGTTTTTAAGTGGATTTAGCCCATCATGTCTGGGCACCACCTGTTGTAAGAGGAGCGGCCGGGCTGCATCCCCAGCACCTGGCCGCCCGCATGGCTTACATATGCCCCAAAATAATTACACGGAAACTGTATACTTTTAAACACTGCCTGGCCCATCAGTTCCAGCCTCTTACTGGCTAGCTCTTACATATTAATCTAACCCATTTCTATTATTCTGTGTAGCCCACGAGCTGGCTTACCAGGAATGATCTTAACCTACATCTGCCTGGCATGGGAACATCATGGCGACTCCTCACTCAGCTTCTCTCTCCCAGCATCCTGTTCTGTTTACTCCACCCATCTAAGGGTGAGCCTATCGAATGGGCCTAGGCAGTTTCTTTATTAATAATAAATCATTCCCACATCAATATTTCTCTGATTTTCCTCTCATCTTCCTTTTTTTTTTTTGGTTTTTCGAGACAGGCATTCTCTGTAGCTTTGGTGCTTGTCCCAGAACTATCTCTTGTAGACCAGGCTGGCCTCAACCTCCCAGGGATCCTCTTGCCTCTGCCTCCTGAGTGCTGAGATTAAAGGCATGCACCACCACTGCCAGGCTTCTCTAATCTTCTTTTGTGTATAGGAGGGCTACTGTTTTTTTTGTTTGTTTGTTTTTCTTGAGTTGCCACATCACTGATGGCATTTCTCAGCTGAAGGAGTTCTCTGGTAGAGTTTTGGGGTCATTTATTTATACTATCATATCATCTACAAATAACAAACTTTGCCTTCTATGTAAGATGTCAAAATTTTGTTATTTGCAGATGAACAATCTTACACAATAAATGAACTTCTGGAGGCATTACCATCCCTGACATCAAGCTCTATTACAGAGCTACAACAATGAAAACAGATTGGTATTTGCATAAAAATAAAGACATTGAACAATGAAATTGAATTGAGGACCCGGATGTTAATCCACATACCTATGAACAAATACCTGATTTTTGATAAAGAAGCTAAAATTATACAATGGAAGAAAGAAAGCATCTTCAACAAATGGTGCTGGCATAACTGGATGTCAACCTGTAGAAGAATGAAAATAGATCAATATCTATCTCCATGCACAAAATTCAAGTCCAAATGGATTAAAGACCTCAATATAAATCTGAACACACTGAACCTGATAGAAGAGAAAGTGGGAAGTAGTCTGCAATGCATGGGCACAGGAGACCACTTCCTTCGTATAACCCCAGTAGCATAGACAATAAGGGCAACAAGGAATAAATGGGACATCCTGAATTTCAGAATCGTCTGTAAAGCAAAGGACATAGTCATTAAGACAAAAAAAAGCAACCTACTGAATGGGAGAAGATCTTCACCAACCCCACATCAGACAAAAGACTGATCTCCTAAATAAATAACTCAAGAAACTAAACATTAAAATTCTACATAACCAAATTTAAAAATATGGTACTGAACTAAACAGAGAATTCTCCACAGAAGAATTTCAAATGGCCCATTGATACTTAAGCACATGTTTACCTTCCTTAGCTCTCAGGTTAATGCAAATCAAAACAATTCTGAGATACCATCTTATACCTGACAGAATGGCTAAGGTCAAAATCACTAATGATTTCTTATGTCGGAGAGGATGTTGATTAAATGGAACACTCATCTACTGCTCTTAGGAATGTAAACTTGTGCAACCTCTTTGGAAACCTGTATGGTGATTTCTCTGAAAATTGGGAATCAACTTACCTTAGGATCCAGCAATACAACTCTTGGGAATATACACAAAAGATGCTCATTCATACTACAAAAGCATCTGTTCAACTATGATCATAGTAGCATTATTTGTAATATTCAGAACCTGAAAAACCTAGATGCCCCCTAACTGAAGAATGGATAAAGAAAGTGTGGCAATCTACACATTAGAGTACTACTCAGTGGTAAAAAACAATGACATATTGAATTTTACATGTAAATGAATGGAATTAGAAAACACTATCCTGAGTGAGGTAGCCCAGACCCCCCAAAATCAATATGGTATATACTCACTCATGAGTGGATACTAGCTATATACAAAGGACATTGAGGTTATAGTTCATGATCCTCGAGAAGCTAAGTAATAAGATGAATCCAAAGAAAAAACATATATATATATATATATATATATATATATATCCACCTAGAAATTAGAAACTAACAAGATCTCCTGACAAAATTTCAAGCGTGGGTATGTGATGTGGGAGTGTCATATCAATCTGTTGATTTCATTGGATAAGCAATAAATAAACTGCTTGGTCCGATTGGTTAGAACCTAGGTGGGTGGAGTAAACAGAAGAAAATGCTGAGAGGAAGAGGAAGTGAGGTCAGAAAGCATGCAGCTCTGCTCAGAGCCAGACGTCTCAGAGAGAGACACCATGCTCCTGTCTAGCGGGCAGACGGGATAGCTCTGCTCTCTGAGGCCGAGGGATGAAACTCCGACTCAAGATGGATGTAGGCTAGAATCTTCCTGGTAAGCGCACCTCATGGTGCTACTAACATGATTAGAAATGGGTTAGTCCAGGTGCGAGAGTTAGCCTAGAAGAGTCATGATAGAAATGGGCCAAGCAGTACTTAAATGAATACAGTATGTGTGTTGTTATTTCGGGCATAAGCTAGCCACGTGGAAGCGGCTGGGTTGTTGGGGACGCAGCCCCGCCACCCCTATTTCAACAGGTATGGGGAATAGAAGGAAGGGGAGAAGGGGAAGTGGTGGGGAGAAATGGAGGGTTGAGGAGAACTTGAGGGAATGGGATAGTCGGGATGGAGGAAGGACAGATATGAGAGCAAAAAAAGAGGTATTTTTTTAGGTTAAAGGAATCTTTTTTTAATTGAAAAAATTTCTGCTTCCTCCCCGCCTCCCACTTCCCTCCCCCTCCCCCGTTTCTCCCCCATTCCTTTCCCCCTCCCTCTCCAGTCCAAAGAGCAGTCAGGGTTCCCTGCCATGTGGGAAGTCCACCCCCCTCCATCCAGGTCTAGGAAGGTGAGCATCCAAACAGGCCAGGTTCCCACAAGCCAGTACATGCAGTAGGATCAAAACCCAGTGCCATTGTCTTTGGCTTCTCATCAGCCCTCATTGTCTACCATGTTCAGAGAGTCCGGTTTTATCCCGCTTTTTCAGTCCCAGTCTAGCTGGACTTGGTGAGCTCCTAATAGATCAGCACCACTGTCTCAGTGGATGGGTGCACCCCTCAAGGTCCTGACTTCCTTTCTCATATTCTCCTTCCTTCTGCTCATCATTTGGGCCTTGGGAGCTCAGTCCGATGCTCCAATGTGGGTCTCTGCCTCTATCTCCATCCATTGCCAGATGAAGGTTCTATGGTGATATGAAAGATATTCATCAGTATGGCTACAGGATAGGGCCATTTCAGGTTCCCTCTCCTCAGCTGCCCAAGGAACTAACTGGGGACATCTCCCTGGATACCTTTGAGCCCCTCTAGAGTCAAGTCTCTTACCAACCCAAGATGGCTCCCTTAATTAGGATATATGCTTCCCTGCTCCCATATCCACCCTGACTTTATCCCAGTCATCCCATTCCCCCAAGCTCCCCCCATCCTGCCCTTCTCATTTTTTTCTCCCCATCTCCCCTTACCCCCATCTCAACCCACCCCCAAGTTCCCAATTTTTCCCCTCCAATCTTATCTACTTCCAATATCGAGGAGGATGACTATATGTTTTTCTTTGGGTTCACCTTCTTATTTAGCTTCTCTAGGATCACAAATTATAGGCTCAATGTCCTTTATTTATGGCTAGAAACCAATTATGAGTGAGTACATCCCATGTTCATCTTTTTGGGTATGGGTTACCTCACTCAGGATAGTGTTTTCTATCTCCATTGATTTGCATGCAAAATTCAAGATGTCATTGTTTTTTACCACTGAGTAGTACTCTAATATGTACTTATTCCATACTTTCTTCATCCATTTTCCCGTTGAAGAGCATCTAGGTTGTTTCCAGGTTCTGGCTATTACAAATAATGCTGCTATGAACATAGTTGAACAAAAGATTTTGTAATATGATAGGCCATCTCTTGGGTATATTCCCAAGAGTGGTATTGCTGGGTCCTGGGGTAGGTTGATCCCAAAAATCCTGAGAAACGGCCACACTGATTTCCATAGTGGTTGCATAAGTTTGCATTCCCACCAGCAATGGATGAGTGTACCCCTTCCTCCACAACCTCTCCAGCAAAGGCTATAATTGGTGTTTTTGATTTTAGCCATTCTGACAGGTGTAAGATGGTATCTCAAAGTTATTTTGATTTGTATTTCCCTGATTGCTAAGGAGGTTGAGCGAAAAGAGGTATCTTGATCGAGGGAGCAATTATAGAGTTTGCAAGAAACCTGGCTCTAGAAAAACTCCCAGGAATCCACAAGGACAACCTCAGCTAAGACACTATGCAATAGAGGAGAGGATGCTTGGCCCTGTAGTTAGACTGATGATTATCTTATATATTACTATAGAACCTTCATCCAACAACAGATAGAAACAGAGGCAGAGACCAATATCAGAACTCTGGACTGAGCTCCCAAGGTCTACTTGAAGCGTAGAAGGAATGAGAATATGGGCAAAGAGGTCAACACCATGAAAGGTTCATCCACTGAAATAGTTTACCTGAGCTAATTAAAACTCTTCAACTTTAGCCGGACTGGAAAGAACAAGCATAGGACCAAACTAGTCCTTCTGAATGTGGAGGACAGTTGTATGGGTGGGGCAGATGGAGGGGCCACTGACAGTGGCACTGGGATTTATCTCTGCTGCATATACTGGCTTTTTGGGATCCTATTCTCTTTGTATTCATACCTTGCTCAGCCTAGACATAGTAGGGAGGGCCTTGATCTCTTCCCAAAGCAAAGTGACTTACCCTTTCTTAAAACTAAAGGAGGGTAGGGTGGGAGGGTATGTGGAGGGAATGGGAGGAGGGGAGGAAGTGGGAATTTGGATTGGTATTTTTTTTTAAAGAAATCTAATTTTTTTTTTTTTAAAAAAAGACCAGATTTGATTTGGAGAGAGACCCCTGAAAATCCTGACTACAGACCTAAGCAAATAAAATTAAACTACAAGACAGAGGCAAGGATACCATAAATTTATGAAAAGAAGTGGCCCAGGTGATCCATCCTCTCAGAATGCAGTGTTCTCGGGGTTCTAAATTCAGAAGTGTTTAAAAACTAATGGTTGAAATGATCTAGACTCACTGACTAATGCATCCAAAACTTTAAATAAGCCTTTTACTCACAGTGAAACTGGACAACAGCTAGCTTCCCTAAGACTTGAACATTATCTTAATGTTTTCAGGAACCCATAATTATGCCAGTACTCAAAACAATAATAAACAATGTAGAGAACATGACTCACAGTTTTCCAAGAGTTGGGGATTTTGTTACTCTTTGGTCACTCAATAGATTACTGATATTTGTTATCATTTACTAGAGTTGGTCACAAGTTGGTTTTTGGTCATAGTTAGGGAGGTACTAAGAAAAGAAAATTAGCATCAGGAATATTTCTGAAAAGAAAATGGGGAAATACAGAAATGATAGCATAAGAGGATATTTTTTAATCTACTTTTAAACTACATTAGCAAATGCTAGTCTTAAATATTTTGCTATTCTGTATATGTGTTTCTACTCTTGCTTAATGCATCTCAATTATAAAAATATAATGTAAAATTGAGAAATAGGATTTATTAATTAGTTATTTAAAATAATCAAACTTGTTATGTTAGGTATGTTTTCGAGGTTAAACAGATATATTTATATATAGGTGGTCTTCAGACACTTCAGAGATATACAGAATCTGGTATTTAAAAAGTTTTAATAGCATGAGGCTTTTCATGAAAATGGGACACATCTGTTACTGACAGCATTTATACATTTAGTAGGAGATAATGGGCATTGAAGTACCTACATATGGATGTTGCTTTCTTTGTGGCAAAACCAGAAACTCTGAGTCCCCAAATTAAACGCTTTCTTGTATAAATTGCCTTGGTCATAATATTTTGTCACAGCAATAGTAAAGTATCCAAGATAATTGTCTTTTTAATAAGTAGAGAAATTAACTGTTCACTCAAGCCTTCTCTCATCCATGCATATAAGAGCTGATACCCTAGCAGAGGAACCTGTGGTCAGGAAACCTTGTTTTCAATGACAAATGGACTATAGATTCTGACAAAAAAACTGTTCCCAGTATTAGCTTGAATGAATACTAGTCTCTTAAATTTTTCAAATATTCAAAACTTATTTTTATTTTATATGTATTTGTGATTTTCTTGTATAAATATTTGTGTATCATAGGAGTACAATCCTCACAAAGGTTAAAAGAGAGGCTCAAACACCCCTGAAGTGAACTGAAGTTATTGGTAGTTTTTAGCAGCTATGTGATTGCTGGAAATAAATCCTAGGCCTTCTTGAAGTGTTGCCAGTGCTGTTAACTACTGAGGCACCTGCCCAGCCTACTTACCCATGATTTAGTGATACAGCTACATACACACACACATATCTATATATTCTATTTTAATATATATATATATATAAATTCTATTTTTAAAATATATATATTTATTAAAATACAATTAATATATATGTGTGTGTGAGACACACACAGAAGAGAGAGAGAGAGAGAGAGAGAGAGAGAGAGAGAGAGAGAGAGAGAGAGAGAGAGAGATTTGACATCATGTTTGAATTTTAGGTGCCATAGTAATTTTGGTGCTTACTCAGAAAAAAGTACTTGTATGTATAAGTTATCAGAAGTATTCTGGGTTTTTATTGCTAGTGCTGAGCAAGATGACAGAGATTTAGAACTTAAAAAGTTTCTCTGATACCTACAAAAAAAAGCATTGACTATTAAATCCTGCCTAAGAGAAACATTGTCAGCAGCTGGAGACCACAGAAGGAGAAATTTCAGCAGCCTTGACTCTCACTTCTGCTTCTCGTGATAGATTATGTCATGGCTTGTATCACTGTGGGAGGAGTACTTGAACCTTGTTGACAATAATAAGTTGCAATGTCTTCAGACTGCAGGTTGCTGATCTTGAGAGAATACTGTGTGCCAGATCCACTGCCACTGAACCTTGATGGGACCCCATCTGCCAAGCTGTTTGCATCATAGATCAGGAGCTTGGGAGGATTCCCTGGTTTCTGCTGATACCATGCCAAAGCATTATATATATCCTCACTTGCCCTGCATGTGATGGTGACACTGCCTCCCAGGGATGCAGACAGGGAGGCTGGAGACTGGGTCATCTGGATGTCACATCTTGCACCTGAGATTGGGAAATTGAAAACAGGTTTCCACACAATTAATTCTATTATAAGAGGACTTTCCCTGAGACCAGGAAGCATTGACCAGAGGCAACTTATTAAATTTCCAATGCTGTATTCCTTACCTGTAAGCCAGAGCAGCAGCAACCCCAGGAGTTCAGTTGGGACCCTCATGTCGGTTCTGTGACCTGTGTGAGACTGACTCCAGCACAAGGTGTGACCTTATTATAAAGGAATCCTCATGGCAATGGGCTGTGTTATGAACACATGCAAATCAGCAAGTCTGTGCACAGTCACAGGATTGGTCAGGTCAGTGATTGATTAAAGACCTGTGAATCTTTTGTGTCACAGATCACAGAGGCAATACAGGTTTATTTATAGGGAATATAGTCCTGTTTGGAAACCAAAGAACCACACCAGTCTATGAGTTGCAGCTCTTTTGATTTTTCTCATTTTCAATATGTTTTCCTATTAAGTTCTCCTCCGCATCATGGGCTGTGACATATGGTACCATATTAAACAGTATATAAATGGTTACAGGATCTTTTCATAGGTATCTGTAGATGTTGTTAATGTGGTGAGATTCATCTATTTTACTGTTGTTATGTAAGACTGATTTTAATTGTAGCAATTGTTTTCTAACTTTCCTCCCACTGATGCTTCCCAAAGACTAAATACTTTTTCCTAATCTTCTTGTAATTCTTGGCCTTTTTAAAAATATTAATTCATTTCACAAATGTATGCATATATAAGTATATACATACATAAATTTATTAAATAAATATATAGATATATGCAAAATGAATACACAACACTGTTGGGTCTGTATAATATTAGTTGTAAGTATGTTTTCAAGTAAATCATTGGGCCATGGACCACTGATTGCTGATTTTTCCTAGGAAGGAAGACTTCTCCCACCTTTATTTAGTTTTCTGTAGTCCTTTATGTAGAGGTGAAACCTAATTACTTTTTCCCATCTACTTTGGCAGGTTCACTTGGTATCTTACTTATTCAGATCACATTTGGGCTTTCATGTTGGTGAAATTTTATAGGTATAACTTTTGATATTACTAGGAAACATAACCTCAGAGCAAAATCACTGATGCTCTGACTTTTCTAATCATTCTACCTTATTTTCCAAAATGTATCCTCAGCCTTGATTATGAGAGTATTTTGTAGATACATACATTGGGCCTTATCACAACAATTTACCAAGCAACTTCTCGCTAATAATAATTCTCAGAAGAGAAATAGAATAATATCAGAAGATGGTTTGTAAAGGACAGTATCTCACATAACTCATTTTCTTTCAGAGAAATAGTTTTACTTCACTTATTTATGACAGCTCAACTACTATCAAGTGCTGGGAAACTCCTTTATCCAATGGCTTTTGAGATGCTTGACCATGTTGTGCATGGTCTTGGGTACTAAAAACATGCATTCTGTCTCTCTCTCTCTCTCTCTCTCTCTCTCCCTCTCTTTCTCTCTCCCCCCCCCCCCCCCCCCCCCCCCCCCCCCCCCCCCCCCCCTCCCCCCCTCCCTCTCTCTCTCTCTGCTGCTGCTGTATTTTGTTCCTGTTCTCTACTCATATAAAAGGACTGTAGATCTGTGAGTCTACCCCTAAATGGCGAACCCTTTATTATACCCCTATTCTGAGATAGTGTGGGATCACGATATTATGTTCATTTACAAATAAGTAGGTGTTAAGAAACTGATCTACCAGGAAATTAATGGCAATGGTGACTCTGACATGTGTTTGTAGTGTTTGCTATGAGGGGAGATATAAAAAAATCCTTTGAGATCACAATGAATGTAAATATTACAATTGTTTGGGAGGGCCTTCTCTCTGTATGTTGCTTTTCTTGGTTAATGAATGAAGAAAATGCCTTGGCCTGTTGATAGGCCTGGAAAGATGGCTCAGAGGCTAAGAGTACTGACTTTGTCTTCTTCCCCCCAGAATTCAGTGGCATCTCCTTTGCCTACCTAAGTTCTGCTCTATCAACAGGCCAAGGCCAAGCACAGGCTCTGGCATGGGCAGGCACGGGGGGACGGAGGGGGGAGCAGGCTGGGAGATGAGCCTCATTGCCAGCGGCCTAGGAAGCAGCATGCACCTCGATGCCACTGCCAACAGCAGCTGCCTTCATCCACATCCCACGCCCACAGACCCAGGCTTTGCTGCCCCAGGCTCTGCGAATGGGAGGCAGGCAGCGGACTGCCTGGAGGGGGCTGGCAGGGACCCGCGGCCACTCTGGCAACCTTGGCGCTGTGCTGCCTGGTTCATGGGTTGGAAGGTGTTGGGTGATGGAGGAAGGTCATTGGTTAATAAAGAAACTGCCTTGGCCCATTTGATAGGCCAGCCCTTAGGTGGGTGGAGTAGACAAAATAGAATGCTGAGAAGAAGGGAAGTGAGGTCGAGATGCCTTAGCTCTGCTCTTTGGGGCAGATGTGATGAAGCCTGACCCAGGATGCATAGGCTAGAATCTTCCCGTTAAGGGCACCTTGGGGGACACATTAAGAAAATGGGCCAGGCTGTGTTTAAATGAATACAGTTTGTGTGTTGTTATTTTGGGCATAAGCTGCCAGGCAGCTGGATCGGTGGCAATGCAACCCGGAGCCTCACAGTCGGGTCCGGTGCCTTGTTGCTGCGCCTGTCTGTTCCTGAGCAGAGCCCCATCCACCTGGCTGATGGGGACACTGATTGAGCTCCTCTGCTGGAGCCGGCGCTCCAGGCCACTGGACTTCGCCTCTTCCTGAAGCTGCCTGGCCAGGGCTCTCCTGCTGTCTGCTGCAGAGCCCTGTTTGTGGATATCCACAAAAGACAGCTCAGGGCAGAAGAGTGGTCATTTCTCACAGTATTGACCAAGCTTTGAAAGATGTGTTCCATTACAATTATAGAGACTATATTCTCTCCTTCTACGGGAGCCTCAGCAGAGATGAAGGACAGCTGTACCATCTGCTCTTAGAAGACTTTTGGGAAATTGCCACGCAGATTCGCCACAGGCCGAGTCACGTGGATGTGGTTAAAGTTGTCTGTAATGATGCTGTAAAGACTTTGCTCACTTACTTCTGTTACCTGAAAGCTGCTAATGCCAGACATGAAGAACAGCTAAGGTCTTTCGAGTTGCACGCATGCTTGAAGGACTCACGTGATAAAGAAAGTTCCTTCAAATGTGTATTAGGGTTCTGGTGATTTGCCTTCTCCCTGTGAAGGGTATCCAGTCTCTCAGTTTACGTATAATGCTCACAGAAATTCTCACAACAAAAGTCTTGATGCTGGCAGTGGAATTACTGAGTAATCCTGATTACATTAACCAAATGCTCCTTGCCCAGTTGGAGTACAGAAAGCAGATGAATGAACGCCACAAGAGAGCCAAACATATGTTAATTTTTATGAAGAGTTCATCAAGTTTATGAACAGTAACTCTGATGTGTAGTTCTTGAAGCAGCTCAGGTATCAAATTATAGTGGAAAAAATCCAGGCAACTACAATCAGTAGCTATTCTCAGCTGAAAAGGCACAAGGTTAAGGAGTCAGCTGCCATGAAAACTGATCTCTTGAGAGTCAGAGAAATGCCATGAATGGATCCACCACCAGAGTCATGATGAAACTTGCTGGTAGGCCACAAACTTGTGGTTACACACAGATTAATGAAGATGGGTTAAATTAAGATGTAAGAGTTAGTCAATAAGAAATTAGAACGAATGGGCCAAGCAGTGATTTAAATAATATGGTCTCTGTGTGATTATTTTGGTTCTGGTTGGCCGGGATGAACAAGCAGCTCCTTATCCTACATTACATGTCAATTGTATTATGTCAAGTGTTTTCTGTCAGACATACTGACATGATTTTTACTGCACCCTTTATGTTCTCTGAAGAGTGAATCTAATTAATATTAACAATAGAAATCAGGAGTCCAATATTGGGAGAAAAACCTAGAATCAGAGAAAGGGAGCTTCCACCAGGTGCTTTCTGCCTCTTCAGTTCCTTGTCCCAAAAGACCAGAGAACCTGTATCAGCACTGCCTTACTGCTTCCTGCCCTCTCTCTACAGACCTACAAACCTCTTTGTTTAACTAGTGGCTAGTTCTTCTCTTTGCTTCCAAGCAAACTTTATTTGTCTGAATACAAACAAAATATCACAAACATTTTTCTTTTTCTCTAAATACAAGGAAGATTTTAGACTAACATAACATAAATATATACAATAAGTTCAATAACTACATACAAATATATACAAGCAAGAATTACATTAACAATGTCTGAGAAAATACTCAATTATCAATCCAATTTTCATGAGTCCAAATCATTGAAGATAACTCACTTTCTATTGTGTCAATCAACAATATACACTTTACATCTCTTTTGTGAGTTTCTACTGTGAATTTGTTAAGAAGGAACAGTATAACTATTTGTCTTCAACTCCAGCAGAGACCTCAGAAGAATGTAATATTACATGACTAAACATGAAGTACAGAGCAAAAAAACTTCCAAAATTAGAAAATGATAAAAACAGATCATTACATGGACAATCACCTACGGTTTCTGCAACACTGGGTCATCTACCTTCAGCCTAGAATATCTAAAAGACTTATTTGTGAAACAGGATTTTTGAAACACTGTTCTGCCTTGTCTTTGCAAATATTGGCAGTCTCTTTCTTTTGTGTCCTGCTTATGCAATTTGGACAGCATACTGTCAGCAGTTGAGGCAAGTGCATTTTCTTGCCCAGAGACTAACTTTTGCCACAAAGGAAGTTACTCTATGTGGAGTTTTTTCTATGCTCAGCATCTTTTCTGAAGAAGATTGGTGCTGCCAGGAATGGACATTATTAAAACATTTTAAATACAATATTCTGTAGATCTCTGAAATGTATGATGACTACCTGTCTATCTAAAATATACCTAACATGACTGCAAGATTGACTGTATGAGTGTCTAACAACTAATCCACATTTCTTTATTATCCTAAATATTATATAATAATAGCTTTCAAGGACTGGAAATTTCTATTTTCCATTGTTAAATAAAGTGTATATGTGCAAAATTTTAACCAACAGTACAAATATAGGTACAGTAGGTTCTATCAAAAATAACCTCTAATTTTTATCAATATACAAAAATTCATACCAATATAAAATATTTAAGACCAGTTGTTGGTTTATTACAAGTAGATTCAATAATCTACCCTTTTATTCCTTTAGTCTATATCTCCTATTTTACTGTTAAGAACAAGATCCCTGAATCTAATCTCCTTTTTCAGTTTTTTTCCTGATCATTACCAATAACTACTTGCAACAAACACCCCCAAACAATGACAAATATCAATAACTTGCTGAAGGACCAAAAAATTGGTCACTCAAACTCTTTGGAATGTGGGCATCATGTTCTTAAAATTACTTTCTTTTTCTGAGGGCAATGTAATTTTTAGGGGAACCTGAAAAAAATTAAGGTAATTGCCAAATACTGAGAGAGCTACCTGTATCATTTTTCTGTCAAGTCTCTAGGTGATGGGAAAGGTCTCAATTTGTCTCAAGTCTTGGGTAGAGTAGTGCGTGAAACTTGAAAATCTCAGTTAGCTCCCATGAAATTGTCCTGAGCAGTTTGTTGTCCAAAGCTGATCTTTAGGTGTTTTTTGTCAACTTAGTGACATTTCCATAGTACCAGTGAAATCATTAGTGTGAGTCTCCATCCTCCTTTTGTAGACTTTAAGCATTGCTGTTAGGCATGGTCATGGTTCACTGCAGAATACTTAAACATTTTAAATGTTATAAGCATCAGATTTCAAAGAGGTTAAAGGATTATTATTTTTTATGTACATACAGAGTACAAAATCTTTGTTCCTAGTTACCGGATAAATACTTATACTAGAAATCATATACAGGAAACTAGATTTAGCCCTTTTCTAGAATTAGTTAGTACTTGTATCATTACTGTCATGGCTAAAATTTACATATATTTATGTATCGCATTTTGATAAATAATTCATAGATTTATAAATTAAATTTATATATTATAAAATATATACTTTATATTTGTATAATGTATGTATAATTATATAAATGTAAAACACAAATTTTGAGATGATATATATGCCTTAAGAAAAGTTTTAAAAAGTCAAAATAAATTCAAAGGATTATGAGATTAGTGGCAATGGAATAGTTCCTTACTGCTGGTTTTACTTCTGTCCCACACAAGGTGTCTTTTCTGACCCGAGACAGAGATTTTGGATTTTCTTTTCAGAAACATGCTTGAACTTAGAGAAAGACAGAACTACCCTACTACTCCACAAATAGCTTTAATTTTTAATTGGAGTACATTAAAAAATTGCATTATATGTTTGTAGCAAACAGCAGAAACAAACATTACAGAAAATTTATGGAATTTTATTCTGTTGGAGATAATATATTTCAATAGGCCAAATTACTCTAGTTCATGGGTCAGTTTCCCTGGATGATTCATCCTTTTTCTTCAGATGTCTCATTTGTTCAGTGGCCTTCAAATTCCTTAGCTAAACACCTTCATTCTCCTGGAAAGACAAAAACAAATCCCTGCCCCAGCCCTATTGTTTAGAAATTTTCTTTTGTTTCAAGTTATATCTGATCAAATGAAAGGCATTTGTTAGTCTCATAAGTTAGTTTGGATTGAATGATCATGCTGTTTCATGAACTGTAGCCTCTTCTAATCAAGAGATCTCTCTTGTTCAAATCTAATCTTCATAATATTGGCTTTATGGTTTCTACTGAAATTTTTGCTCTTCTAAAGCTATTTGATCATCCAGAGCAAAATATTTTTTTTTTACAATAGGCACAAGGTCATTTAATTGCTCTGAGGAGAAGTTTTTTCCTGTGGTAACAGGGAATGACTGAAACAAGTTTGACATAGGGGCCTGGTAGAAGCTTCAGAAGGCATTTTTCCATTCTCTGTCCTTTGCTGATCTGCATTCATTAGTCCAATAACAGCCTTTACCACACCTTCTGCATACTCTACAAGGCAAAGACCTTCTGTTGTGATTAGAAGAAATGTTTCTAAAAATGTCCTCTCTGGGTCCCCACCTGCAATTGAGGACTGGGCTCCAACACTACTCTAACCATTTTTTTTCCAGTGGAACAATTCTGTTCCTAGTTGACCAGAAGCAGATGAATTTAACATCTCCTTAACAAAAAGTACATGCATACCATTTGAGAGTATCAATTCTTTAAATTTCATCAAATTTATCATTTCTACAGAAATCCAGTCAGCACTTACATAGCCTTGGGAATACTAGTCATTTGACAGTTGTCACCATAAGGTGACTAGATAAATTAAAGTTTATTGTTTGAAAATCTTGGGCTGTTCCTTTTTAAATTTATAAGTTCTTTTTTATTTTTTCGAGACAGGTTTCTCTGTAGCTTTGTTGCCTGTCCTGGAACTAGCTCTTGTAGACCAGGCTGGCCTCGAACTCTCAGAGATCCGCCTGCCTCTGCCTCCCTAGTGCTGGGATTAAAGGCATGTGCCACCACCGCCCGGCCCTTTTAAATTTTATAATTTTATGATAAGGTTATTTCTCCTTTAAATTTGTCTGCCTTTGTCTGAATATCTTTTTTTTTTAAATTTATTTATTTATTTTATTTTTCTCCATTAACAGCTTCAACTGGGTGTGGGGCAACAGAACCAATCCCAGTACAACCATGGGTGTGGGGTTCCCCATAGTCTCCCCAGGGCGATGGTTCCTGCAATGATCTCTAGGGGGAAAGAGCTCCCAACAGATCCCCTCCCCCTTCCATACAAAGGCAGGCAGCTATCAAGTGGAGAGCACCAGTCAGAGTCAACCATGGTGTCAGAGCAAAGGAGAAGGGACTGAGACAAGGAGAGACCCTCCTCTCGGGTGGTGAAGTGATCCCTCTCTCCTGGGAACAGAGGGGTGCCCGATGACTACTAGGTCAAGTGGGGACCAGGCCTTTTTTTTCCCCCTTACCCTTCCTAGGGTTCCCAGGGCCCTGCCTTAGGTTGGGGGATTATCCTGCCATAAGTCGCCCGTCCTTGGAGCTCCTCAAGTAAAAGGCATCTAGCAGGATTAAAGTAAGCAGATCACAGGGTACCCTGTCTTAGGCCATGTGGAGAGCACCCTCATACCTGAACCATGCCATGTTGAGCCGGTTTCTACAACCTCTGTATGGTGTGCTCTTCAGGCGAGGATCCACATTAACTCCCGTCATTGGGTCCCTGCGTCTGTCATTAATGAAAAGACTCTGAAGAGCTCCTCAAACAAAAGATATAATGATATAGTTTTGGCACCAGTAACTCCATCTCCAGATAAGAAGAAAGGGCTTTTTCCCAACCCAGTATTCACCTTTTAGTCTGGCCTATGGAATGACCACATTCCTAAGTGCCTACTCCACATAAAGTTACGTGTGCTGCCTGCCAAAAATTAGGGCAGTGTAAAAGGGCTCAAAATCCAAAATTTTAAACCTATGCATTAAAACCAAACACTTTACAACATGTGTCAGACTTTACCCATTATCTATAAGCAGTTACAAGTATCATTAGCTCAAATTCAGTGGGAGTACAATGACCTACATTGTTGTTATCATATATCGCCAGTTCCAGCCTCTGGGCAACAGTCACAGGAACCCCCAATTTTCCCCCTTCTTAAGTGAAGAGAGGTTAATATTTTAATTAAAATGAGTTCTGTGTCCCAAGGTTTAAAGCAGTCTGATGTTTAGTCTGCAACTCAGCTCCAAAGCAGACCAGAGTTCAAGCTGAAGAAGCAGTTTAGCATTTGTGCTCCTGGACAGGTGGGGTAGCCAGGGTGAGGCGAGCTGGTTTCAGGTACATGGAGCACATCCTGGCCCTTATGTCAGCCGGGTCTCCCTGGATTCTGGGGGCTGGGTGACACCATGCAGAGTGGTGTAGCTGGTTTTGTCAGCAGGCACTCCTTTCCTTGGGGGTAGGGAAGACCGGACCAAAGATCTCTCCTCAATCACCTCTGGAAGTCTGGAACTCTTCTGTGTCCGCAGCCTCGACATCACGTTCAGAATTCATTTTCTTTCTGTGAAAAAAGCACAAACACATCCTCGACCCCAAATATATATAGGTCGGGTTTTTTCATGATGCATTGCAAGGGCTTTTCACCTTGTCTTAGCAAAGGTCAGCTTGGTGTCAACAAGCCAGATCCGTTTGCATCAGGATCTGCTGGCAACTTGTATGAGTTGCTTTGAAGGAGCCTTGTTATGCTCCATAATTTTTATTATAATTAGCCATATATGCAGTTCCTCCATTGGAAGAGCCAATTGTAGAATTTAGCATAAAATCCTTTAAGGGATTTTTTGCTATAGCTTTAGCAAAATACAGGTGCATAAATTGTAGCAATGATCTGGGAAAAGACCATTGTTTTTGGCCTTTGAATTTAGCAAAGGCAAATATCCAGGAATCAATCTTAAAAATTATCAATGAGTCTACTGTTTAGTATAAGAAACCTTGATCCTAGTCAAAATTTTGTTAAACCATTATCCAGATTCTATCCTGTCCTTTTATATCAGACAAGCTACTGGTTTAAATTAAGAACTTAATATCTTAACAAGCAAAACTGATAAGATTTAGCCATAAGCCTCATTTTTTATAAAACTGTTGTAGAATAAGTTTTACATTTAATATACACACTTCCCATATCTGAATTATAATTAATATACTGTATTTGTTGATTATTGTATACTTTATCTGTTGATTTATATTTTACCTGCTTGAGTACCTGTTAGGCAGCTGTTTTAAGCTCTCTATTGGAAACTGTTTTTTGTAAGAATTTTACCTAGCAGCTCAAGGTCTCCTATAAGAATATTATCACTAGAGCTTTAACCATTGGACATCCAACCAAAAGTTTGTAAGCTATCCTTTTTTTTTTTAGTTTTTTTTATATTGGAAAAAAAAGAGAAATTTCTGCCTCCTCCCCGCCTCCCATTTCCCTCCCCCTCCTCCCACTCCTCCCCGCCTCCCCCCTCCTCTCCCTCCTTATCCAGACCGAAGTGCAGTCAGGGTTCCCTGCCCTGTGGGAAGTACAAAGTCCTCCCCCCTCAATCCTGGTCTAGGAAGGTGAACATCCGAACTGGCTAGGCTCCCACCAAGCCAGAACATGAAGTAGGATCAAAACCCTGTGCCATTGACCTTGGCTTTTCAGCAGCCCTCATTGGGTTCACCTTCTTATTTAGCTTCTTTAGTATCACAGAATATAGACTCAATGACCACAATTTGTGACTAGAAACCAATTATGAGTGAGTACATCCCATGTTCCTCTTTTTGGGTCTGGGATACCTCACTCAGGATAGTGTTTTCTATTTCCATCCATTTGCATGCAAAATTCGAGAAGTCATTGTTTTTTACTGCTGAGTAGTACTCTAGTATGTAAATATTCCACACTTTCTTCATCCATTCTTCCACTGAGGGACATCTAGGTTTTTTCCAGGTTCTGGCTATAACAAACAATGCTGCTATGAACATAGTTGAACAAATGCTTTTGTCATGTGATAGGGTATCTCTTGGGTATATTCCCAAGAGTGGTATTGCTGGGTCCAGAGGTAGGTTGATCCCGACTTTCCTGAGAAACCGCCACACTGATTTCCAAAGTGGTTGCACAAGATTGCATTCCCACCAACAATGGATGAGGGTACCCCTTCCTCCACAACCTCTCCAGCAAAGACTATCATTGGTGTTTTTGATTTTAGCCATTCTGACAGGCGTAAGATGATATCTCAATGTTGTTTTGATTTGCATTTCCCTGATCGCTAAGGAAGTTGAGCATGATCTTAAGTGTCTTTTGGCCATTTGGAATTCTTCTGTTGAGAATTCTCTGTACAGCTCAGTGCCCCAATTTTTAATTGGGTTATTTAGCATTTTAAAGTTTAGTTTCTTGAGTTCTTTATATATTTTGGAGATCAGGCCCTTGTCTGTTGCTGGGTTGGTGAAGATCTTCTCCCAATCAGTAGGTTGCCTTTTTGTCTTAGTGACAGTATCCTTTGCTTTACAGAAGCTTCTCAGTTTCAGGAGGTCCCATTTGTTCAGTGTTTCCCTTAATGCCTGTGCTTCTGGGGTTAAACATAGGAAGCGATCTCCTGTGCCCAACTGTTGTAGGGTACTTCCCACTTTCTCTTCTATCAGGTTCAGTGTGTAAAGATTGATATTGAGGTCTTTGATCCATTTGGACTTGAGTTTTGTGCATGGTGATAGATATGGGTCTATTTTCATTTTTCTACAGGTTGAAATCCAATTGTGCCAGCACCATTTGTTGAAGATACTTTCTTTTCTTCCAATGTATGTTTTTAGCTCCTTTATCAAAAATGAGGTGTTTATAGGTTTGTGGGTTAAGATCCGGGTCTTCTGTACGATTCCATTGATCGAGTTCTCTGTTTTTATGCCAGTACCAGACTGTTTTCATTACTGTAGCTCTGTAATAGAGTTTGAAGTCAGGGATGGTAATGCCTCCAGAAGTTCCTTTATTGTATAAGATTGTTTTGGCTATCCTGGGTTTTTTGTTTTTCCATATAAAGTTGATTATTGTCCTCTCAAGATCTGTGAAGAACTTTGA